>JAPQWV010001236.1:0-104532 GCA_027422505.1 Craterostigma plantagineum
GTATAGGAGCGCACGATGATGTATAGGTTGTAAGACAGGTTTATTGTATATACTGTCAAATAAATTAATGAAATATATATTTTCATTATAATAAAGGCATTATTATTTATTGTCGATTTAAAGTCTACTTGGCATCCGGTAGTGCGATAATAAATAACACCAAATGTTTGAGTTGGACGTCTGATTCTCGTGGGACAGAGAGGAGACACCGGACGGTACTTAATCTCAACATTAAATAAAAGTCCGTAAGTCTAAGGATTCTAGGTGGGTGAGGTGACTAGATATCCGAATATGACTTATCCATGACGACCACATAGTACGGTAGTGTCACCGATTACCTGAGAGGTTGTGGGTCGTGATGGAGATATCGGTGAGGAGAGATCGCATATCGGACATTCGGCTCATATTCGTCTCAATCACATGGCTAGGATGTTGTCAATGATTGAACGAATGACTATAGCAGCCTCAGACCGATAGGGTCATTGACGGATTTGCTTTCGCGATTTCGGTTTGTCGCTAGTTGGCTAGGCTCGCAAGTGTTCATAAATGAGACACGGGTCAGCGACGAAACGCAACGACTTTACGGAGGTGATTGCCGGTTTTTGACTGCTATCGGGATTCACTGCCATAATTCGTATAGGTTAATGTCCTATGAGGTAATCGCGAGAGCGACGATTATAAAGCCTTCGGCCGAAGCTTGGAAAACTTGCTTGTATTAGATACGGAGCGGAGTTTAAATAATCGGTTCGGTCTCGATTATAACATAGTGTTAGGTTAGTGAGTTTGACATTTGCATGGCTCTCACCTAACCGGGACGCAAGTGAAAGGCGTAAGAAGTATTTAAATGTATACACTATAGTCGGTTCGCCGAATTTCGATTAGATCAAAATTCGTTCTCAACTGGGATCTGTCCGGTACCGCGGGATAGGCTAGGCGAATACCGGGACTCGTGGATTCCTCCCATGCCAGTTGAGACGGACCTAGAGAGTCGCGCTTAAAAATGGTAATGAACTTGAACGAAAACGGCGGGCTTTTCTGTGGAACCTAACGAATGAGATTCGTTTGAGGTAGTGGCAAAGTTGATACGAGGTGTCGACGACTTAGTTAAAATTCCCAGTGACGGTCACGGAAAATAAGTAGGACTTAAGATTGTCTTAGTGCTTAATTATTAACTAAGTGGGCTCAATTATAATTAAAATAATTAGATTGGATTTTAATTATTTATTATTTAAAATTGAGGGACTAAATTGAGAATTTAAAACCTCAAGGGCCAAAAGGAAATTATCAATAAAAAAAAAAAAAAATAAAATGAAAATTCTACCCATCCACGTTGGGATGTGTAGAAACTATGAGTCATGTTTTATTTTTATTATTTTGCATCTCAATTTTTATTTTTTCACTGTTCTCAATTATTTCAAAAAAAAAAAAAAAAAAACATAAATCATAAAAGCAACGTTAGTTGCTTAAAAAGAGGGACTTAATTTTTTTTCCTAAGAATACAAGATAGACCTAAAGAGTTAGATGAAGTTTTGAACTTCTCAAGCCACATAAAACCGACGGATCGTTCGACGAATCCCGACGCCCGAACTGAAGTGCGTCTAGCCATCGGGAGTACTCTCAGAGGTTCGTTCAAGGTCATACCGGCGTGAGGAATCTAGGGAAGCCCCGGGATCCAGACGAGTGTAGCCACGTCCATCCGAGGCGACGACAGAAGAAATCTCGTTCATCGAAGGTATACTCGAACCTTAACGATTTGATTTACGAAAAATACCAAACGGATATATCGGAATAATTCTCAAGACCCCTTGTTGAAACGTGGGAAGTGTAGAATTATTCTGGAAAATTTGTGTCGATCGGAAATCGTTTCAGTGTCAAATAATAAAAGACGGCAGACTGCCGTTTTACTCGAATTAATGATTTCGAACCACAGATTTGATTTTGAGAAAAATATCAAACGATGTCGGAATAATTCGAAAGAAGACCTATCGTTGTGAACGTTAGGGAAGTGTAGAATTATTCTGGAAAGTTTGGTATTGATCAATAATCATTTCGGTCTCCAAATAATCGAAAAACATCTGGTTGCCGCTTTATTCGATTAATTTGGATCGAAATTATTAATTTAAATAAATTGGAAATAAATTCGAATTTTGATAATTCGAATTAACCGCGATCTCCCGAGGCTTAGGGAAGTATCTCAGACTCTCAGGAGAAGCTGAATGGCGTAAGGTTGAATTTAGATATTAAAAATCGAAAATTCGCCACCCTACGCCGCTCGGTACAAACCGCGCTTCCGCTATAGCCACGTTGCGCTGTTCGGGGGCCGGCGTCGATTAATCGGGCCCACCCCAACAGTGGTATCAGAGCCAAGGCTCATGTATGTTTCGACCGAAGGCCTCGAAAGCCGATGTGGCGAACGAACGGTCGACGTAGTTTGGAGACTATCGTCGCTCGTGACGTCGGTTGGGACACCGACGTTAAAATTCTGTGTTGCATGTTTATGTGGACATTTACGCGGGCTTAGGTTTCAACCGGGTTATTTGTTTAAGGGCCGTTTGCCGCCCCCCGGTATGTACATGGATTACGGGTTGTTTGGGAAATAATTCCCCCCGTGTTGTATTTATCGCTTTATTAGATAAGTTAGAAAATGACGGCCGTTCGATGCAAGGCGAGATTGGAGGGTTTGATGACCATCATGACGATGACTCGACGTTTTGAAGATCGAAGACCCCGTCGTTTTACGACTCATGTAATAGGACCAGTCTAGAAGTAGCCCGCATATTTGTCCATTTAAATTGCTTTCCTAGGGTTAGGAATTTATTTATCGCATTTACGTGCTCGTGCTTAATTTTAATATGCTATGAGTTATAAAAATCTCCCGTACGAATACTAAGTGAGTAAAGGGATTGGATGCCCTGTCTTCTATAAGCTCGGGCCTAGTTGTTACAAAACCTAAATGCAAGGTTTGGTTTCGGGTATGCGGCGCCTTGCATTTGCTTTTGTTTCGCTTGCTCGGGTGCATTTGTGCCGCTCGCCAAGACCACACTGTGCGGTAAAACGTACGGTTCAAGTGTGCGGTTTTGAGCAAGTTGATAGGTCGCACTTAGACAGTCATACCGCCTTGTTCCGGGTTTGCCAGCGGGGGTCCCTGACTGAGACAAAGATAGTTGAGACATTCGACAAGGTCGGATTCGTGCGGAGCACGACTTCGTGGGCCGCTGCAAACCAATAAAACGACAGAGGTTGAGGTTTGCACCCGTCCACGGGGACATCAACTCCACTATCGAAGTTATCAACGAAACTTCCAAAACATCCGTAGGGAGAATGGAGTTTATGAAAAGATAGTGGGAGTCAAACGGAATAAAAAGTCCTTGTTCGCGTTTGATAACCTATACAATCGACTTAATATGCCTTTTATTTTTCTGCAGCATTTTCTCTCTTTTTGAAATTATGTCGACCGCTTTAAATGTACTGCTCAAGGAGAATAGGTTGACTGGGCCAAACTATTCTGACTGGCTTCGCAACTTGAGGATTTTCTCGAGATTGAGAACCTAGTTTATATCCTTGACTCCGAAATGCCACCGGCCCCAGGGGCGCGGGCATCCGAGCAGGCTCGTGCCGCTTATGACAAGCGACTGCGTGACGAGAAGCTCGTAAAGGCTCATGTCCTCGGATCGATGAGTAACGCACTGCAGCGTAGCCATGAAAATATGGCTGATGCTCGGGTGATGGTTCAACATTTGAAAGAGCTTTACGGTGAGACGTCTAGGACAGCTCGCTATGCGACTTCGTCGCAGCTCTTCCGATCGAGGATGTCTGAGGGTGAGAATGTTGGCGAGCATGTTATGAACATGATCACCATGATCGAGAGGTTGGAAACTCTCAATTTTCGATTTGATCGGGAATTACAAAATGATCTCATCTTGCAGTCCCTGCCTCCGTCCTTCAATGCATTCATTGTGAACTATCATCTGAACGGCATGACGCTATTGCTTCCTGATCTGATGAATCAGTTAGCAACGGCGCAAGGTCAGATGAAGAGGGCAAAGCAGACTGCACTTGTCGCCACTTCTTCAAAGCCCCAGAAAGGCAAAAAGAAGAAGGGCAACAAGCTCAAGCCAACAGGAAGGTTTCCAAGAAGAAACTATCTTCTGGGGAAATCGAAACAAACCGGTGTAAAGCCGACGGATAGGTGTCTGCATTGCGGTGTGCTGGGCCACTGGAAGCGTGACTGTCCGAAGCTCAAGGGTGAGCAGGCTGCGTCAGGTATGGAACTTAATGTTTTAGAAACAGTTTGTTCTTCATCTGTATACTCTACTTCCTGGATATTGGATTCGGGGGCTAGTACTCACATTTGTGTTTCCACGCAGGGTCTGGGACCAAGTGCTTGGGGAGCGTGAGATCGAGGTCCGAGTGGGAAGCGGGGATAGTATCTCGGCAAGCCACGTCGGATCAAGATCTCTTGTATTATCTTCTGGGCATGTGTTGCGTTTGTACGATTGTCTTGTACTCCCGAGGGGATTTAAGAACATCGTCTCTGTTCCTGTTTTGAGCAGAATGGTTATGTATTTAGTTTTAATAATAATACATGCCACATTATGTATAGAAATAAAAATGTTGGCAGCGCGACACTATTTAATGGTTTGTACTATTTAAATACCCAGAACGATGTATCTGTGAATACTGTCACAAATAAACGAAAGCGGGAATAAATGCGAGATACTTGTGGCATCTTCGATTAGGTCATGCTGGAGAACGTAAGATCCACGAGTTGGAGAAAAACGGGATATTGACACCGTTGGGATCAGATCCCTATCCGACTTGTGAGTCATGCCTCAAAGGTAAAATGACCCGATCACCCTTCACCGGGACTTTTAATAGAGCCACTGATGTTCTCGGTTTAATTCACACGGACGTTTGCGGGCCATTCAATGTGAAAGCTCGAGGTGACTTCCACTATTTTATACCTTTACGGATGATCACAGTCGTTACGGACTAGTGTATCTGATGAGGTATAAAGCTGATGCTCTTGAAAGGTTCAAGGAGTATAAAGCTTGGTGGAAAACCAAACTTCGAAGCTCATTAAAGCCATTCGATCGGATCGAGGTGGCGAGTACATGAGTGACGAGTTTGACCAGTTCTTAAAGAGAACGGTATAATATCGCAGATGACTCCGCCCGGCACGCCACAGTTGAATGGCGTGGCCGAACGTAGAAACCGAACTTTATTAGATATGGTTCGTTCTATGTTAAGCTATACAGATTTACCAATGTCATTGTGGGGATACGCGCTTTTGACAGCAGCGTATACAATTAACCGGTGTCCCTCAAAGTCTGTTAACGGTATTCCGTATGAGATATGGACTGGTCGTTTACCCAGCTTATCACATATTAGGATTTGGGGTTGCCCAGCCTATGTGAAAAAGCTGAAAACAGACAAATTGGAGTCTAGATCTATAAAAGGACGTTTCATAGGTTACCCTGAAGATTCTAGGGTACCTATTTTATTTTCACGATGATCAAAGGATCGTTGTTGGCCTACATGCACATTTTCTCGAGGAAGAGTTCATTCGAGATTTTGGCATTGGCCGTGAGGTCACTCTCGAGGAGCAGTCGACCGAAACGCCCACACAGGATTCGGATGGTCCGAGCGAACCAGTCATGCGACGATCTGAAAGGGTGCCTCGCCAACCACAGCGGTATGGCATGTCACATGTCGAACAAGGTTATGTTGCGACTAGGGGACTTCTAAGAGAAGATCCCGCTACTTTCGATCAAGCTATATCCGATGTAGACTCAGCGAGATGGATTGAGGCTATGCGAGCTGAGATGGACTCAATGTACTCCAACAAAGTCTGGTCTCTTGTAGACCTACCGAGTGGTTTTAGACCAATCGGTTGTAAATGGATTTACAAGAGGAAGATTGGATCTGACGGACAAGTTGAGACGTACAAGGCCAGGTTGGTTGCCAAGGGATATAACCAAAAGAGGGAGTTGACTATGAGGAGACTTTCTCACCTGTAGCCATGATCAAGTCCATCCGGATAATGCTCGCCATAGCTGCGCACTATGATTATGAGATTTGGCAGATGGACGTCAAAACGGCATTCCTTAATGGATTCCTCAAGGAGGAGATCTATATGGAGCAGCCAAAAGGTTTTGAGTCGCATGCAGATGCTCACAAAGTGTGCAAACTGAATCGGTCAATTTACGGACTGAAACAGGCCTCTCGCAGCTGGAATCTACGTTTTGATGAAGCAGTTCGGAACTTTGGATTCATAAAAACGTAGATGAGCCATGTGTCTACAGAAAGAGCAGTGGGAGTATGGTGTCGTTCCTTGTATTGTACGTGGATGATATCCTTTTGATAGGAAACGACATTGGGATGCTCTCATCGGTGAAAGCATGGCTTTCAACCGAATTCTCCATGAAAGATCTGGGAGAAGCGACGTATATACTAGGTATTCGCTTGTTCAGGGATCGAGCGAACCATACGATCGGCTTATCTCAGGCCCTTTACTTAGAGAAAATCCTGAAGAAATTCAGAATGGATGACTCTAAGAGAGGGTTCTTACCAATGCGACATGGGATCCATTTGTCAAAGTCAATGTCACCTCAAAGTGAGGAAGATAGACGACGGATGAGTGGGATACCGTATGCATCTGCAGTGGGTAGTCTGATGTACGCGATGTTGTGTACACGACCGGACATTGCCTACGCTGTGAGCGTGGTCAGTCGGTTTCAGGCAAACCCAGGGGAAGAACATTGGACAGCTGTTAAGAATATCTTTAAATACCTTAGACGGACTAAAGACTTAACCCTGGTTTATGGAGGAGCGGGACTAGAAGTAGTTGGTTATACCGATTCGGACTTCAGTCAGACATGGATGACCGAAAATCTACTTCAGGTTTTGTATTCGTGCTCAACGGTGGGGCAGTGTCTTGGAGAAGCTCCAAGCAAAGCACAACTGCCGATTCCACGTGCGAGGCAGAATACATAGCAGCCTCAGAGGCAGCTAAAGAAGCTGTTTGGATGAAAAAGTTCTTGGAGGAACTTACTGTGGTACCAGTTGCTGACAGACCGCTTACACTTTGTGCGATAATAGCGGTGCAGTCGCGCAAGCAAAGGAACCACGATCTCATAGCAAGTCCAAACATATTGAGAGAAAATATCACGTATTACGTGAGTTCGTTGAAAACGGGATGGTCGCCGTGCAGAAAATCGCCACCGCAGAAAACGTGGCGGACCCGCTCACGAAGCCCTTGTCCCAAGCAGTTATGGAACAGCACCTGGACAAGATGGGGCTACGATACCATTGCGACTGGCATTAGGTGCATCGCATGGCATTCGAGTGCAAGTGGGAGGCTGTTAGGGAGTGTGCCCTCGGAATGCCATACGAGGACTAGGAATAGTATAGGGCGCACGATGATGTATAGGTTGTAAGACAGGTTTATTGTATATACTGTCAAATAAATTAATGAATATATATTTTCATTATAATAAAGGCATTATTATTTATTTGTCGAATTTAAAGTCTACTTGGCATCCGGTAGTGCGATAAATAAATAACACCCAAATGTTTGAGTTGGACGTCTGATTCTCGTGGGACGAGAGAGGAGACACCGGACGGTACTTAATCTCAACATTAAATAAAAAGTCCGTAAGTCTAAGGATTCTAGGTGGGTGACTAGATATCCGAATATGACTTATCCATTGACGACCACATAGTATCGGTAGTGTCACCGATTACCTGAGAGGTTGTGGGTCGTGATGGAGATATCGGTGATCGGAGAGATCGCATATCCGGACATTCGGCTCATATTCGTCTCAATCACATGGCTAGGATGTTGTCAATGATTGAACGAATGACTATAGCAGCCTCAGACCGATAGGGTCATTGACGGATTTGCTTTCGCGATTTCGGTTTGTCGCTAGTTGGCTAGGCTCGCAAGTGTTCATAAATGAGACACGGGTCAGCGACGAAACGCAACCGACTTTACGGAGGTGATTGCCGGGTTTTGACTGCTATCGGGATTCACTGCCTATATTCGTATAGGTTAATGTCCTATGAGGTAATCGAAGAGCGACGATTATAAAGCCTTCGGCCGAAGCTTGGAAAACTTGCTTGTATTAGATACGGAGCGGAGTTTAAATAATCGGTTCGGTCTCGATTATAACATAGTGTTAGGTAGTGAGTTTGACATTTGCATGGCTCTCACCTAACCGGGACGCAAGTGAAAGGCGTAAGAAGTATTTAAATGTATACACTATAGTCGGTTCGCCCGAATTTCGATTAGATCAAAATTCGTTCTCAACTGGGATCTGTCCGGTACCGCGGGATAGGCTAGGCGAATGCCGGGACTCGTGGATTCCTCCCATGCCAGTTGAGACGGACCTAGAGAGTCGCGCTTAAAAATGGTAATGAACTTGAACGAAAACGGCGGGCTTTTCTGTGGAACCTAACGAATGAGATTCGTTGAGGTAGTGGCAAAGTTGATACGAGGTGTCGACGACTTAGTTAAATTCCAGTGACTGTCACGGAAATAATTAGGACTTAAGATTGTCTTAAGTGCTTAATTTATTAACTAAGTGAGGCTCAATTATAATTAAATAATTAGATTGGATTTAATTATTTTATTATTTAAAAGGGAGGGACTAAATTGAGAATTTAGAAACCTCAAGGCCAAAAGGAAATTATCAAAATAAAAAAAAAAAAAAATAAAATGAAAATTCTACACATCCACGTTGGGATGTGTAGAAACTATGAGTCATGTTTTATTTTTTATTTATTTTGACAAGTGTCTCAATTATATAAAAAAAAAAAAAAAAAAAAAATTACATAAATCATAAAAGCAACGTTAGTTGCTTAAAAAGAGGGACTTAATTTTTTTTCCTAAGAATAACAAGATAGACCTAAAGAGTTAGATGAAGTTTTGAACTTCTCAAGCCACATAAACCGACGGATCGTTCGACGAATCCCGACGCCCGAACTGAGTTACGTCTAGCCATCGGAGTACTCTCAGAGGTTCGTTCAGGTCATACCGGCGTGACGATCTAGCCCGGAAGCCCCGGGATCCAGACGAGGTGTAGCCACGTCCATCCGAAGCGACGACAGAAGAAATCTCGTTCATCGAAGGTATACCTCGAACCTTAATGATTTGATTTACGAAAAATACCAAACGGTATCGGAATAATTCTCAGACCCCTCGTTGGAAACGTCGGGAAGTGTAGAATTATTCTGGAAAATTTGGTGTCGATCGGAAATCGTTTCAGTTGTCAAATAATTAAAAGACGGCAGACTGCCGTTTTACTCGAATTAATGATTTCGAACCACAGATTTGATTTTGAGAAAAATATCAAACGATGTCGGAATAATTCGAAAGACCTATCGTTGTGAACGTTAGGAAGTGTAGAATTATTCTGGAAAGTTTGGTATTGATCAATAATCATTTCGGTCTCCAAATAATCGAAAAACATCTGGTTGCCGCTTTATTCGATTAATTTGGATCGAAATTATTAATTTAAATAAATTGGAAATAAATTCGAATTTTGATAATTCGAATTAACCGCGATCTCCCGAGGCTTAGAGAAGTATCTCAGACTCTCAGGAGAAGCTGAATGGTGTAAGGTTGAATTTAGATATTAAAAATCGAAAATTCGCCACCCTACGCCGCTCGGTACAAACCGCGCTTCCGCTATAGCCACGTTGCGCTGTTCGGGGGCCGGCGTCGATTAATCGGGCCCACCCCCAAGAACCATGGAATTGATGAAATCTGGGATGAAGATGAGAAGTTTATGATAAATGTCGAACTGTCGCATGAAATGTCGACTAAACATATATCGACATTTTAATAAATGTCGAGATACCATGTAAATCTCATGTCGACATTTTATGTTCCAAGATGTCGAGATCTTTAAATCATTAAATGTCGAGTAATAGATATAATGTCGAGCCACGTTGAACTATATCGACATTTTCTTCAAAATGTCGAAATGAAATGCCTAGGTAAAATAGTTAAAAATGTCGAGTCCTTTAACTTGGTAAAAATGTCGAATGAATGGACACAAACGTCGGGTTCTCATAGCTGGATAAATGTCGACATGTTAGATAAGATGTCGACCTGGCATGTCGATATTTTACATTGTATAAATGTCGAGGTAAGATAGGGGAAAATGTCGAGCTTTGTGTCGAAGATTTTTAAATGTCGAGACCCCAAGATGAAAATGTCGAAACGTTGGGTAGAATGTCGAACTAGAGGAAGGTGTCGGGTTGAGCACAAAATGTCGAAATCTATTTGTAATAAATGTCGAGATGGTAAGTAAGATGTCGAGCTTCATTTAAATGCCGAGTAATATATCGTGAAGAACTAAATGTCGAGGCCAATGTCAAGTAAAATGTCGAGTCCTGTTATTTAGAGAGAAATGTCGAGAGTCAAAGAAAAAAATGTCGAAACCTTCACACACCTCGACATTTAACTTCTGCATATCGACATCTTGTAAAATGAAAATGTCGAACCCTCATATGTATAATATCGAGTTTTATACCAAAACAAATGTCGAAATCAATAAGATGTCGAGTCCTTTTAGCATGTTGTCGAGATTTATGTTGAACTCATATCGACATTTCCTGTTTGAAATGTCGAGACAAAATGTCGAGTAACATATAGAGATTTTCACACCATACCGAGAATTACCTCGACAAATGATGTCGAGCTTCATGGTGAATTTATATCGCATTTTAGTATAAATGTCGAATGCAATATTGATAGATCAAAGTAAAATGTCGAAACTTAATTTACTATAACAACCCGAGATTTATACACATGTCGAGATCTTCAACCTATGTCGAGATTTATATCGACATCTATCCTATATCGAGATTTACAAATAATCTCGAGGACTTTAGCCAATCATTTCGAAGTTCATTTTATAAGTCTTATGCAATACTCAAATAAGAACCACGATTAATAGAATTCAAAATGGTACTCTTCAAGTTAAGTCAAACATACCGAAATCTTGTTGAAATTCCACACAGCAAAGTCGGGTGAAACTTAGTAAATCAAATGACTTTCGCCGAGCCTTTCACGAAAGGAAATCTAAATCCCCTAACTTAGAAATTTATTAAAAGACCGGAAAAACTTAACTCTAATATAATACGGTATAGAAATCAACTGGCTTGGGGAATTTAATAAGGCGAATCGAGATGTGGGGTCTAGGGAATTTACATGAGCCCAAATAATTAAGTACGACGAAAGTTATTATCTCGACAAATTATCCAAGGAAAGCAAACGTACTAACATCATAACCCTTTATTCTAAAAGGTCGTACGTTAGGAGCTAACGGGGAGAATATTAATACGCTCGGACGACAGGTAAGTGGGACTTTTCAACTACACACATGAAAGTATGTGCGCATTATTTACGTGGCAATGTGCTTTGATGATATTATGTGATTTATTTCATGACACGAATGCTCATTACATGACATGGCACGAATGACCCCTTACAAGACATGGCACGACAAGTCAATTCGCATTTCATACATGCATTTCACGGCATACACGAGTCTCACGAGAGTTTTAATGACATGACATAGCACGAGATATGCATGATCGCCGGGGCGCGGTAAATAGATACTAACATAAATGCAATATTATTTATTAATAAACACCGTGCAAGACAAGACGTGTGATATGTCAAGACACGTGCAAGACAAGACGTGTGATACGACTCTTCCAATGCTACGAGGTGACTTCCATGTCACCGATGTCAAGACAAGACACGTGCAAGACAAGACGTGTAAATCGGGCGAATGCCCTCGTAGCGAGGATTAGCCGAGGGCCCTACAAGACAAGACACGTGCAAGACAAGACGTGTATTAGGGACCCTACAAGACAAGACAAGACATGACAAGACAAGGCATGACATGACATGACACGATTTTGTGAGGATTAGTAAGCGTTGGCGTATATACCTATGCAAGTCATGACACGGCACTGCATGCATAAGTTTCACTTACTGTGCTATATAGCTCATCCACGTTTTATGTGTTGTAGGTTCGTCTGATCACGGTACGTGATTGCCTAGCCGCAAGGCAGACTTTTGAAGCTTCCGGACGTCTTTTGGGGTGGTGTGTACGTGGACGACGACCTGTGAGGCGGGCGCATAGGTACTTTTGCTGCGAATGTAGACACGACACATGTAGATAGAACTCACATGTAATTAGAAAGTTTGGAAGCATTCTTTTGACATGTAAAGTAACAATGTTCCTTCACGAAAAGGAAAAATTTATTCCGAATTTTCGTAGTTCATCTAACTAAATACGTGGTTAGACACGTAAGACAAGGCTAGAAATGGTAGCGATGGCTAGGGTCGCTACACAAACTACGCAACGTCCCCTCGGAGTTTTGGAATAAAGAGGGGCTGAGTATTTGTTACTAGCGTAATCGGCAGGCCTCTATTGGCGGATGCTATCACAGCTAGCGGGGAACGCCTTGAATATGCACGTGTGTGCATCGAGAAAACCCTAACGGAACCATTCATCGAGCAGTTCAACATCAGAATCTCAAGTCAGAATGGAGGTTTCTTAGGAGTGGTACCTGTTCAAGTTCAGTATGAATGGCGGCCCAGGAAATGTGCCACTTGTGATTCATGGAACCATGGAGCCGGGAGTTGTCCCATGAATAGAGCTCCCCCCCCCCCCCGTAAGACCCTACGACGGGAACCCAACGCCCAAAAGTGCCGCCAAAACAACCGCATATAGCCCCGCCACCCACAACGGAGTTCAATAGGAACACCCGGCCAGGTGTTGCCGCGAACCCACGGCGCGGAGACCGTCGTCCTCAGACAAAGGTAAGGGCAAGGTGCATGAAGCTAGTACCCGCTCCCTTCGTGACTCTGACCCACCCCGGAACCTTGACGAATGGACATTAGGCGGGTCTACTAGTACAAGCGGTACGGCATCCCTACCTGTCGATGGCCATAATATGTTTGAGGTCCTTGCCGACCTTTAGGAGCATCATCCTCTCACTAAGGGTCCTACAGCAACCCTTATGGGTGATTCATGATCCCTGTCGCCTCATGGAACGTGCGCGGTCTAAATAGAGGATGGGCGGCGAGAGAGATGATCACGAGACATAATGTGAGGATTTTTTTTTGGTTTAAGGTTCCTTATATATATACGAAGAAAAAAGTACATGATGAGTGGGAGGATAACTCCGCACAGTCAACCAATAACATGCTACTGGGAACACAAGACAAGACGATTATAAAATCCAATCTCAGCCAACTACCATGCCACCCTCCACAGCCGACGTATAGCCAATCTTTTTAGAGCATATTTAGTGGGCGTACCACTAATACGCATGGTGACTAAAGCGAGTACGCATCCAACTAGTCGATCAGGTGTTGTAACGATCCCCTCCTTCCATCGCTTGTGCATACTGTGTGTATTGAGAGAGGTTATCATGTAGGGAATAAATGTCCATAGCATCTAGATCTTTGTTATGTTGCTTAACCAGAACTGCAATCCATCCCCACTCAGGTTGAAGTATGAAAGGAATTTGATGTTGTGCTCAAGTTGAATTTTTGGATGTTGATCTTCCTCACCTCATTGATGATAGTTAGGAAACGAAGATAACTGTCTCGAAGTTCTTCCCCCTCCTTAGCTTTGAAGGAATCATAGGCAGTGACGATGCAGATTTCTTTGATAGTTTGCTAACTTCTGTTCCAACCATCATCCCCAGATATCCTTTGCAGTGGCCATTGCGTCCACTTGCCTGTAGACATCATTTGGTAGGGCTTGAAGTACGTAGTGTCTAGCAAGCTTGTCCGCTCTGATTCGTGCTCTCTCGGCATCATTGTATCGACTAGGATCCTTAGGAGTTCTTCTCTCTGGAATGGGAGGAACTGCATTGGGTTGGGTAGGAATGATGGTCCAAAATTGAGCGGGGCCCTCAAAAATGGAGGAAAGCATGTCATTGGCGAGGTCTACATCCTTGATTTCTATGAAGTGAAGCGTTGCATCCAAATGCCGTACTCTCCACATCTTAGTAGTGGTGCACATTTGTCAGATCCAATAACAAGACCGTCCATATTTTTGTTTGGTAATGATCGTTAATGCGAAATAGATCTGCGAAATGACGGGCATTAGAGATGATCGATACTTGGTTTCGGGCGATTTTTGTCCAAATTGGAAATAGGGAGTTTCGCGGGTACTGTAGCCAATCGGGCGATTAGAACGTCAGGCTTTTAGAGAATCGGGCGATTTTAGTCTAAATTGGAAATTGGGAGTTTCGATTGACCAAAATTGGGTACTATATCGGGCGATTCGATCTACAGGAACGAGGAATCGGGCGACAAGATCAATAGACTGAAATTTGCAGAGACTTTGATCTGGCGAAACTCTGCACAGCGAGGGCGCTTCGGCCGAAACCTTCAAATTTCTTAGTACTGTTCTATAGTTCTACCCGAAAGTGATGAACAGACCCAAAAAACATATTTTGGACTCATTTTTGCTCAAACTACTCGAACTTGACAGAAATCGACGTGAAAGACCAGTACTCATAACCAGTTTTCTAATGTCTTAGGAGAAAGAAATCAATGAAAACAATTTGAAAACACCCAAAAACATAGAAAATACGAAAATGGGTTTTCAAGCAAAATCTTCCTCAACTCACGTAATCAAGCGAAACTGGATTCAAACGAAGATATTGATCCACATTAGCCTCTGATACCACTTGTTTGTCCTTATATTACCAAAGAAGGATCAAGAGAAAGATTTATATGCATAAAACGTCACCTTGAGTGTGTGTAACTGTGTGTTTTTATAAGGAAAAGTACAAGGTGGGCTTACTTTGAACTTTTTTTGCTAAAACCATGATTAGGGTAAATATGGGCTTTATATACCACAAGTCATTGGTATATTAAAGGTCAGTCACCTAACTTATACAAAATATCATATGTCTCCCCAAACTACTAATAAACCTAAGACTTTTTTTTGCGGGGGGGGGGGGGGGGGGGGGGGGGGTAATGAGGGAGAGGTCGCGGGTTCGAACCCTCCCAGTAAACATTTCCTCAGGCCTGCCCACATCGGCCCACACATGTGCGTTTGAACCGGTCGGCCTGTTAGCAGGTAGTGGGTCGGCCCTTGGGGTTTACCTGGCCCGCCAGGGTTCCCCGGGTCTCGAAAAAAATAAATAAACCCAAGACTTAAGTAATTAGAGACACTATAATTAATTCCTAACAATCACACACAAAAAAAAAACAATATTTTCGATAAACTTGGCATATCAGAAAAAGTTTTGATCATTTTTATGAAGTTTGTAATCAATTTAAAACTTTTCGATTAACACCCAAAGATTTTTGATAATCACTATTTTTGATACTTCACAAAAAATTCTCGACAACACCAAAACTTTTTGACAATGAAATTTTAAAAGCCAATAATCAACATTAAAAAACTCAAATCCATAACACACATTAACGATCAAAAGATCAAGTAACAAACATTACAAGACCAAGTAACAATCAATTATAATTGTGCAATGGAACTACATGAAAAATATAATAATGAACTTGAAAATGTTAGAACACTCAAGACTAAGATGAACTTAGAAACTAAGAGAATTTAGCAATAATTCTGAAGTAGTCGAAGTAGAGAAAAACCAGTGGGCATATAGAGCTACAAGTTCCATAGATGAATGTAAAGACAAACAATAGTTAGATTTAAGATTAACTGTGCTCTCAATAAGATCTCTAGCCTTGAATCTAAGCTTGAAATTTCTGAACATAACCTAAGGAGATCTAGTGCGAAAATAGATGAACCAGCTAAGAGCTTGAATTTTAGTGAGACTAAGCATATTCACTTAGAGGAACATAGTTCTATAGTTAAAAAACTTGAGGACATGACTGCAAATGCTTAGTTAAGAGCTTAGACGAGAAATGTACCCTTAATTGTAGATTGTCTAACGCTAATGAGAAAGTCGCTAACCTAGAAGCAAAATTAGGAGGATCTAATTCTAGGATTAGTGAACTAACAAAGAGCTCAAGTGCCTCTGATGCTGAAAAGCATACGGCGCAGAATAACTATGCTTTCTTAGGTGAAGAACGTGAAGCTCTATTCTAAGATTAGAAAATTAGCCGATGAGGCTTGGCTCTACTGGTCAAGCTGAGGCGCTTAGGGGTCATGTTGGGAGAGGTCCTGGGTTCGAATCTCATCCCTGTGACATTTCCCTTGGCCTGCCCACATGGGCCCAGACATGTGCGATTGACCTGGTCGGCCTGTTAAGCAGATAGTGGGTCGGCCCCGAGGTTTCACCATCGACTTTGCCCGTTTACCAAAAAAGATTAGAAAATTAGATGATCCTCTTACGAAGAGGGGTCAGATGGACCGAACAATATTTCTAAATAAGCCAGTGGACATAGAATTCTATAATTCTAAGGAAGGCCTAGGTTTCGACAACCCATGCAATTTGAAGAAGGTTGATTGCCTACAATTATATGATACCAAATACATGGGTCTAGGGTTAACTCAATTATTATCTTGCCATTTGATGAAGAGAGTCGTCTCGATGGTTCCGCGGATAAATCCAGACTTCACGAGGAATTCACTTAGAACGTCATACCAAACAGGTGGAGCTTGTTTTGGTCCGTATAGAGCCTTGTCAATCGATAGACATAATCAGGGTGCTCTTGGTCGACGAAGCCTTCTGGCTGAGCGACGTAGATTCTTCTTTTAACACGCCGTTGAGAAATGCTATTTTACGTTCATTTGGTAGACTTTGAAGTTCTTGTGAGTCGCGTAAGACAAAAACATTCGTATAGCTTCGATACGAGCAACATGAGCGTACGTCCGTCGTAGTCTATTCCTTCCTGTTGGTTGTATCCTTTAGCGACGAATCTCGCCTTGTTCCTGATAATCTCTCCATCTTCATTTTTCTTATTCTTGAAACCCATTTAGTCCCTATAATGATTTTCCCATGCGGACGGGGTACTAATGTCCACACTTGGAGACGTTCGAATTGGTTGAGTTCGTTTTGCATTGCTATCACCCAATATGTGTCCTTAAGTGCGTCTGCTACCTTCGGTGGCTTGGCTTAAGAAGCATGTGAATAAACCGCTCTGATTTCTAGTTTGATCGACTCGATGCGCTGGAGTCCACTTACCCTCATGAGGCATGGCTCTGAATTTGAGGCATCAGTCATTTGTGGAGCGAGATTACCAGTGATGGGAGGTTGTTCAGCTGGTTGAGTTAATTCCATTCTGTACTTGAGTTGACATCTCTGATGATATTTCCTCAACATCTACTGTAGGAGTTGCAGCACTCTTAGGTGATTCTGAATCGGATGAGGCAGGGTCATGGGAAGTACTTGGTAATCGGCTTCGGCAAGTGGAGATTCCACTATAGGTGTAGGGATGGTGTTGTTCGACCAATATAGATGCTCGAAGAGCGAATCCAAGTCTTCTAGGGCTATTCTCATGTCTTCTTCTGACGACGAAATTTGGGTCGTTGTCGGGCTCTGTTGGTTCTGTGCCAACACACCAATCAGTATGGGTTCTGAATTGTCGTGTTTAGAAGTCACGGGTTAGGCACGGGTCCTGAACTGATGTGCTCAGGAGCCATCTCAGTCTCTTCGTGGAAAGTGACGTTATAGCTTTCTTTTTTTTTTTTGGAAATAGCCCGTATATATATAAAAGAAGAAAAAGAATGTACATGCGTGAATGAAAACACACACAGCTACCACGCAACACGCCGCCAACGTCGAATGGCCGCCATCTGTAAGGCATACCTAGTAGACGTGCCATTCAAACGCAGACAAGACAAATCAATAACACAAGCAACAAGATGCTCAGGCGTAGTCGTAATGCCCTCCCGCCAGCGCTTATTGCGAGCAAGCCAAATGTGGTAAACCAGCGAAGCAAGCAGGTGTCGAGAAGCCAGAAGCAGTAGATGCGTACCCCTCCACCGTCTAGCAGCCCAGGCAAGCCCCTGAGTCCAGTCCCGAAAAGGCCAATCCCATCGGATCCTGCGTCGCAGAAGCCGCAGGCAAGTGCGGGAGAAAACACACTCAAAGAAAATGTGGGTGGTCGTCTCCACAGTGAGCGAATCACAAAGCGGACAGGCATGTGGGTCGACTCCACGTCTTGATATTTCTGACTGGTTTGGAGATGTTGAGCTTGACGGTGCTTGAGTTTCAGCTAACGCTAAGAGCATATCGACACTGACTTGCTTCTTCCGGAAGCATTGGGCTTTTGATGGTCGCAAAATGAGGTGTGGGCGGAGGTGTTCTTAAGGTGGGTGTTTCGTTTTGGGTTAGAGTTTAGGTGTGTGCGTGGTGGTAGTTGTTTTGGTTTGTGAGCGGGTGTTTGGTCGTGAGGTTTCAGTGGCTCCTGTACTTGTATTTGTCGCGCCCGAGCTTTGTCCTCGCTCGAAGTCCTAGGTCTCTTCTCCCCGTCGTGATGACCTTGATCGTCAGGGTCGTCATGTCAGCGTTTGAGCGGGAACTTTGACCTCAGCGTGAGTCAGAAGGTCGGTCAAGACGATCGACCAGACGTCTGAAGAGGTCTTCTTTGTCTGGCATCCGGTGGGGTAGCTCAAAGAGTCGGGCGGCGAAGATTGAGTGGAGTTCGCTGATGGTACGGTAGCTTGGTTGATAAGGTTGTGATAGGATAGATGTGGTGGTCAGTATGGGTTGAGTGGGTGTGAGGTTAAGTTGTAACGAAATGGCTTCAGAGATGGGTGCCTGTTAGGAATATGTTTTGGTTTGTGAGCGGGTGTTTGGTCGTGAGGTTTCAGCGGCTCCTGTACTTGTATTGTATGTGTCGAGCCCGAGCTTTGTCCTCGCTCGAAGTCCTAGGTCTCTTCTGCCCCTCATGACCTTGATCGTCAGGGACGTCATGTTGGCGTTTTGAGCGGGAACTTTGACCTCAGCATAAGTCAGAAGGTCGGTCAAGACGATCGACCAGACGTCTGAAGAGGTCTTCTTCGTCTGGCGTCCGGTGGGGTAGCTCAAAGAGTCGGGCGGCGAAGATTGAGTGGTGTTCGCTGATGGGTACGGTAGCTGGGTTGATAAGGTTAAGTGATAGGATAGATTTGGTGGTCAGTATGGGTTGAGTGGGTGTGAGGTTAAGTTGTAACGAAATGGCTTCAGAGACGGGTGCTTGTTAGGAATATGCCTTTGAATGTTATACGAGGATACGATTGTATAGGGCAGTAGATTATTTATCATTCGACCTTTGTGTAATAAGACATTTTAATGTGTATAATGAAAGGCATTGTTCGTTTATTTGATATACAAGTTCGTTACTTAGCATCTGGTAGAGCAATAAATGAACAAATCTAAATGTGTCGAGTTGAGTCACTGTTCTCGATGGGCACGAGAGAGGAAGGCACCAGTGGCCTCTTAACCTCAAACATTAAGAGTCCGTAAGCGCAAGGTTCCAGTTGGGTGCTGGATAACCGATCACGGCTTATTTGTCAACGACCTATCATGTGCCGATATCCCGCTTGGAAGCGGAGGTCGTGACTTGTGATACGAATCGAATCAAGGGATTGAATCTTTGCGTAGACACTGACTCGCGGGTTGTACGGTCGAACATGGCTCATTACTCAAGGAGTGTCAATGACCGACGACAACACTATAGTAGTCTACGTGAACCTTAGACCGAAAGAGGATTTGACGGAGTTGACTTCGAAGTCTCGACTGTCACTGGTTACCTCTACCGGATTTGCTGTTGCATGGGTCAGCGGGCCAGATGCGGTGTTGATAATGATTTGTGATTGCCGGGCTTAGACCGCCAAGTACGGATTCACAATCTCACAAGTAATCGAGATAAGTGTCCTATGAGGACGGCGACGGAAAATTACGAAATCCTTGACCAAGATATTTGTAATACCCGTAAAATTTAATACGGGGATTATAATAAATTTAACAGTGTAAGCATTTAAAGCAAGTAATTTAAATGAAAAAGATTCGAAACTTTGGGGTGAAAAATGTAAATGATAGAAGTTTCGAAAGCTGATAGAAATAAATTAAGGCTTGAAAGGTTAATAGAAAAGTACCTGAAACTAGAATATTAGAAGTATAAATATCGAACTAAAGCGCATGCAGCCCTATCGGGCGTTCATTTATGATACCAGTCGGTTCGTGGTACGTGTGTGGTCTTAACCGACAAGACCACAGGAGGGCCGTGGGGGATTGGATAGCTCGCGGTGGGTTGCGTATTATTGGACTTATTGAGACTCCGGTGGCTGCCTCCAATGCAGCGCACATTGCCGAGGGTATTCGGCCGAGGTGGACATGGTTTTTTGATTATGATGATGGGCCGGGTACCCGTATTCGGGGGGGCTGGGATCCTTGTTGGGTGCGTGTGACAGTCACGGCGTACTCTAGTAAAGCTATTCATTGCCATGTGGAGCAACCTGATACGCGGGAACAGATGTTTATCTCATTCGTTTATGGGAACTCTCGCAGGGAGGATAGAGGGCGCCTATGGGATGAGTTGATTCAGTTCTCTGCTTTACGTGTAGACGATGCATGGGTGGTAATGGGGGACTTCAACACCATCTTGCATGCGGGTGAGGGGGGGGGGATCCCTCACATGAGGGATATGTCAGATTTTCAGACATGTCTCATACGGGCCGATCTTCTAACACTGCCATCAACGGGTCAGGAGTTCACTTGGTATAATCAGCAGCGGGCTTTGGCAGGCATCTGGCGTAAATTGGATCGCATGCTAGCAAATCCGCAGTGGTTTGCTAGATACCCGGATGCCTGCTTCCGTTGTGAGCTACCGGCCACCTCGAATCATTCTCCTTTGTCTTTGGGGACGTCGGCTACTAGGCCACGGGTGCAAGTTTCCGATTCGAGAATTTCCTTACTAAGGAGGAGGATTTCTTGGGCCAAGTGCAACGTGTTTGGGGCATTCACCTGGCGGGTTTTCCTATGTGCTGGTTAAGAGGCTTAAGCTAGTGTAGCCTATCTTCATGCAGATGCGGTGCACAAAAGGTGACCTTGCGGCTAATGTGGCTGACGCATTACGCTTCTTGGGAACTGTCCAGGAGTTTGCCTCGCGGTACCCACTTGAGGGGTTGTTCCATGACCTAGAACGCCATTGTCGATCTCTTTATGCTAGGGCGGTTGAGGTCGAACACACAGCGTTGTCCCAGCGGGCGAAGCTTGCTTGGCTTAAGGATGGCGATCAGTGTGCCTCTTACTTCTTCAGGAAAATTGTTGTACGGCGTGTGACAAATCGTATTGTTTCACTGGAAAGTTGGAGTGGCGCCCTACTTGATACTCCAGATGCGGTTGAAGGGGAGTTGCTTGGGTCCGGCTAGTAGACGAGGTGGAGGTGAGGCAGGCGCTTTTCTCTATGGGGGATGAGAAGGCGCCGGGGCCGGATGGGTATAGGCTGCATTCTTCAAAGCGGCGTGGGTACTGTGGGCCCTGATGTGATACGAGCGACGCAGGATTTCTTTACTACTGGGCGCCTCCTGAATGGGCTAAATAGCACGATTATCACGCTGATACCAAAATGCGAGTCACCACGCCGCGCGACTGACTTTCGTCCAATCTCGTGCTGTAATGTTATTTACAAAGTCATCTCGAAGGTCTTGGCGAACCGGTTGAAGCCAGTGCTGAGCGACCTAGTCCATGCATCCCATACGGTATTTATTCCTGGACATCGCATTAGCAATAATATACTGTTGGCTCAGGAGCTTTGCCTTGGGTATACGAGCAAGGGTAGACCGCCTTGAGCTATGCTTAAGGTGGATCTGGCTAAGGCCTACGACAAGGTGGAATGGAGTTTCTTTTTGCGAAGGCTATGGGTTTCCACCCGAGGTATATTGATTGGATTAGGTGCTGCTTGACGACAACTACTTTCTCCATCAACTTTAACGGACGTTCGGCGGGCTACTTCGCTGGCAAGAGAGGCATTCGGCAGGGGGATCCCATTTCGCCATATCTCTTCACCCTTGTTATGGAGGTGCTCCATGGTCTTGTTGAGTGCTGCATACAGGTCGAACCGAGGTTTCGCTATCACTGGCGTTGCGAGTCCATCTCACTCCCTATGTTGGTCTTTGCGGATGATCTTCTATTATTCTGTCATGCCGATCCTATATCTGTAAGGGTGCTGAGGGACGCTCTGATGACTTTCTCTCAGCTGTCTGGGTTACATCCTAATCCAGACAAAAGTGATATGTACCTCTCACGGCGGGCTGAGAGCTTGAAGGCACAGCTACACTCGATGATGAGGTTTCGCGAGGGTAGCTTACCTGTGCGGTACCTGGGGGTTCCACTGATTGCCTCACGCCTGACGATCAGCGACTGTGCTCCACTGTTGCAGTGGGTTGATGTGCGGTTGGGATCATGGCTTAATCGGTCATTGTCCTATGCAGGCAGGGTGCAGCTGATAAAATCTGTGCTTCAGGCCCTTCACGTTTATTGGTCAGAGTCTTCTTGCTACCCAAGGCTGTCGTTCGTGCCCTAGAAGCGAGATTTAGGCAGTTCTTGGGGGGTGGTGGTTCGGCAAGGTCGCGTGGGACGATGTCTGTCTTCCAGTTTTTGAGGGTGGCTTGGGGCTTCGTTCGATTTCTATGGATAATAGGGTTCTTCTTGCACAGCTATTATGGAGGGTGATCACCCGGGCGGCTGATTCGGTCTGGGTGGACTGGCTGTACAGTACACGCCTGCATGCACGCTCACTTTGGACCATCACCGTCTCGGCAAACACTGCATGGAGCTGGCGGAAGCTATTGCAGTTGAGGGAGGTGATACTTCCATTTATTTCTTTTTTCGATTGGTGTGGTTCGTCGGTATTGTTATGGGAGGATCCATGGCTGCGGGCTGAGCCTTTACTGGAGCACTACCCAAGAGGCCCGCTTGCCATTGGGCTGCCAGTGGGGACCCGCCTCAGTTCGGTCATTGACGCGCATGGTTGGAACTGGCCTGGAAGATCGGCGGTTGAATATATTGACTTTAGTCGGCATCTCCCACCGGTTAATCCTACTCGGCGAGATGTGATCTGTTGGATGGCGGTGCCGGATGGTCGAGCCACGTCACATTGATTAGAGAAGCGTTGCGCACTCGTCAACAGATTGTCCCTTGGGCGGCCCTGGTTGGGGGACCGTTGAGGATTCCTCGCCATGAGTTCATATTGTGGTTGGGTATTCGAGATAGATTATCGACTAGAGATAAGCCTTGGGTGGCACAGCGCGCTGGGACCCTGCTTGTGTTCTCTGTGACGCCCTACACTTCGAGACTGTTCAGCACCTGTTTTTCGACTGTGGGTTTTCACGCACCTGTGTGCGACTTCTGCGGCGGCGAATCAAGTGGGCTTGGCCATATAGAGACTGGCGACAGGGTATATTGTGGGCGGCATTGCGATGGCGTGGCCAGCATCTTCTGCAGGCGGCTCACCGTCACGTGTTAGCTTCGTTGATGTACCACATATGGCAGGCACGGAACAAGCGTTGGAAGGAGGGGACTATCATGAATCCGGACAGGCTAGTTGCTGGTTGCCCGCATTTGTAAAAAAGTTCAAGACAGATAAACTGGAATCGAAGGCTGTGAAAGGAAGTTTTGTCGGGTATCCTGAGGATTCCATGGGATACCAGTTTTACTTCCACAACGATCAGAGAATTGTTGTAGCCCGTCAGGCTCACTTTCTTGAAGAAGAGTTCGTTCGACAAGGTGGACCGGGTCGCAAAGTAACTCTTGGACAGTCGTCAGAAGCTCTTTCACAGGCTCCAGCGTCAGATGACACCGTTAGAGCAGTCCGAGACGTAACCTGAGTTGTGCAGGTCGATTAGAGTATCTTGCCAGCCTGAGAGATACGGGATGGTCCAATCGAGCGTGAGGTTGGTGTGATGGAAGGATCGTCGGAGACGATCCCGCTACCTGTGACCAGGCAATCAGGAATAGAGATTCGGAAAATGTGGCGACCCTACTTTTCTAATTAGAATTATTGGCGGATTCCGCAACGTAAGCCGCGGAAGGCCCGTCTAATTAAAACTTTTTCCTAAAAGATATTATATACAACAAACATATTATTTTACATAATAGTATCTGTACAATGGGCCGAAGCCCCAAAATGTCAAAAGATCAAAAACCCTATCGCCGCTCCACAGGTCTTCATCCATGTACCGCACCGCCCTCAAAAGTCCGTGGAGCACCGCCACCAGCCGCCTCAGTCTTGACGCGCATCAGCGTCAGACTCAGTACCTACAACACGTAAACACTGAGCGAATTGCCCAGTAGGTGAATAAAATGCAATGCAGCGTGCACTCATTCCCAATCCCAATTCTCGCAACATGATATAATGCACGCTCGTTCTCACATTTCTATCGTATCTCAATATCAGGGCCCTAGGCTGGACTCGGCACCTCGCGCGCAATAAAATAAAATATATCGTCTGGTCGTTAACGCCAGACTAGCGGTGCCCACGCCGATAGTGCGCTGATCGATCACGTCAACGTCCTCCTATCAGGTCGCCCCTTCCGCTACAAAACACATCCGACGGTTTGCACCTCGGGTCGCTCACGCCCGAGTAGACAGATCGCTCACGTCTGTCTCCCGTCAGGTGCCCAACGAGTCCAACCTCAACTCCGCTACGAGTCTGACTGCCAAAATCGGCACACTCTACCCCGCTCAATCGACACCTTAAGTCTTAAGGTGTCACCACTAATGTGGTCGTTATCCCTCACATGTCGTGCGATGCCATGTACATACGTGATACACATGAAAACTTGATATCACATAAAACATACGTAAAACACGTAGATCACATAAGTCATGTAATCACATAATAGCAGGTAAGTGTTTACGCGTCGTAGATGAATGTTTCACCTACCTGTCCTCCCGCTACAACAATTACGAAGTCTCGTGAAGTCTCTATAGATCGGTCGTCTGAATATATTAATATTATTAGTATATATACCAGTTCTCGAAAACTCTAAAATTATCAAAATCCTAAAATCACGAAAACCCTAAAATATAACAAAACCCTAAAATACCAAAAATTTATTACTTAAAATACAATGTCGAAACTATTATTAAAATGTCGAAACATCTAAACAAATATAAATGTCGAGATGTTGTCGAATTGTCTAGCTTATAGAAGTCGAGCCTACAAATGTCGAGACCATCACTTAATTGAAAAAGTCGAACCATGGTAAATGTCGAGACTGCTCAAAATGTCGAGACATCTGAAAATGTCGAGTTCTCATGGTGAAATCACATAAATGTCGAAGCATTCTACACATAAATGTAAATGTCGATACCTAAAAATGTCGAGGCATCAAACATACAAATATCGAAACCTAACTAAGCACATCTAATGTCGAAACCATTACAACAAATGTCGAACTACTGTTTCTTGCAAATGTCGATATCATTGTTTGTCGATATCTAATTAATGTCGAGCTTTCAAAGGATAATGTCGAAGTCCTATTAGTTATCGAGCTTATGCCGACATTTTGTTATGTATCTTGAAGTTCCCTTATATGTCTCGACATTTATCTATATATATATGTATCTCTCGACTTCTTTGATAAGGAAATCATATAAAAAGTCGATATCATTGCTATTATACCTCTCGACTTTTTACCACTACATCTCGACATTTTCTATCATTATCATATATCGACAATTATATACATCCCGGGTTTCTTCCTATGATCTTCATATCGACATCTTTAACAATGTCGAAACCTCTAAAATCTATACTGTTCTATCAAAAACCCTTAAAAACACTGTACTTGTAATTAATTTGAATTCATTACCCAAACAGTTATGACTATAATTCGAACCTTAAGGATCTCGGATCTTTCTACTCAAAATCACGAAAGTTCATTTGTCATCATATAAACTCATCACAACATTCGTGAGTATTTCTAAAGTTCTACAAGCACCATAATCCATCGAAAAAGACCTCGACTAATAAACATGCAAAGGTCTATAACAACGATATCTCATTAAGCTTTCCAAACATAAAATATTTACTTCGAATAATCAGATTATTGAACTTACCTAAGCTCCTATGAGTTATTGTTGTTGCTACGTCTCTCTCTTGATTTTCTTGCTTAGCAGTTTTCCTCCTTTGTTTCTCGTATTCTTCTTATGGAATAAACATTTTATCAACTTATTAGTAGATAAGTATTACCTATTGAAAATACAATTGATCGGACTTATTGATGATCTTATTTTTCCTTATGGCTTAAGTAATTTCTTGACCAACGTGAACCTTAGGGCCAAAATTCGACACCAAGTTTAGCCCATTTAAATTAATTCCCATATTATCACTTTGAAGTATTCTTTAACTAGATTAACTAAAAATTTTGGAAATTATTAAAGTGAGTGCTTTAGTTCCAAGAACTAGAATTTATTTATTAAAATTCCTAATTTACGAATTACACAATTAATTACATCAAAATCCCGAAATTATTATTTATTATTATTTTTTTTTTTTTTTTTACGGGTATTACATCCTCCTCCCCTTAAAAGAATTTCGTCCCCGAAATTATGCCGACTGGAATAACTCGGGATAACGAAGTTTCATATCATCCTCACGCTCCCAAGTGGCTTCCTCAATGGATTGATTCCGCCACAAAACTTTAACTAGCGGAATAGTCTTATTCCGAAGTTGTTTCGACTCGTACATCAAAATTTCTACAGGCTTCTCTTCGTAACTCAAGTCAGGTTTGAGCTGTTGATAAAGAAGCTCATTCTGAATTACGTGGTTCGGGTCCGCGACGTACTTTCGTAATGTCGATACGTGAAATACGTCGTGAACTTGCGACAAGGAAGTTGGTAATTCCAACTGGTACGCTACTTCGCCGACTCGTTTCATAATTCTGAAGGGACCTATATATCTGGACTCAGCTTGCCCTTCTTTCCAAAACGCTTGACTCCTTTCATCGGGGAAATTTTCAAGAACACTTGGTCATCTTCTGTGAACTCCAAAGGTCGTCGTCGATGATCAGCATAACTCTTTTGACGACTCTGTGCGGTTCGCATCCTTCCCGAATCTTCGTCACAGCTTGTGTTATTTCTCGGATCATTTCGGGTCCTAACAATGTTCGCTCACCGATTTCGTCCCAATGGATTGGAGAACGACATTTACGCCCGTATAAAGCCTCGTATGGCGCCATTCCGATGGTAGCATGGAAGCTATTGTTGTAAGAAAATTCGATCAGCGGTAAGTACTTACTCCAGTTTCCCTTGAAGTCTAGCACGCACGCGCGTAACATGTCCTCAAGGGTTTGGATCGTCCGTTCAGACTGTCCGTCAGTCTGGGGATGGTAAGCAGTACTGAACGAGAGTTTAGTACCCATCGCTTTTTGTAAGCTCTGCCAAAAGTTGGATAGAAATCTCGAATCTCGATCCGAGATAATAGAGATTGGAATTCCATGGAGTCGAACAATTTCCTGAATATACAATTCAGCATAGCGTTCCATGGAAAAAAGTAGAACTGATTGGAAGGAAATGTGCTGATTTCGTCAGGCGGTCTACCACCACCCAGATAGCGTCATGGCCTTTCGTCGTCTTTGGTAAACCAACGACGAAATCCATAGTAATATGATCCCACTTCCATTCGGGTATCGGTAAGGGCTGTAGAGTTCCAGCTGGTCGCTGGTGTTCAGCTTTGATCAACTGGCACGTCATACATCGATTTACGAACTCCGCTATGTCCTTTTCATTCCTGGCCACCAATACGTGATTCGCAAGTCTTGGTACATTTTGGTCGAGCCCGGATGTACGGAGTAGGTAGTTGTGTGCGCTTCAGCCATAATCGTTCGTCGTAACTCCTCGTCGCTAGGCACGTACAGTCGATTCTTGTAAAGTAAAGTTCCGTCTTCTCGGATTGCAAAGTCGTCGGGGAGTGCATCTTTCACCTTTAGATAAAATCGTCATCTTCTTGGGCCTTTCGGATTTGTTCTAGCAACGTAGGCTGAAAAGTTAGTGTTGCTAGTTTCGTTTCAACTTCACCTAAGTCAACTATTTCCACCCCAAGTCTGTGCAATTCTGTGCTAATCGCCTTTCGACTGAGCGCGTCTGCGACTACGTTCGCTTTGCCCGGATGATAATTGATAACGCAGTCGTAGTCTTTTACGAGCTCCAGCCATCGACGTTGTCGCATGTTTAACTCCTTCTGGGTGAAGAAGTACTTCAAGCTTTTATGGTCAGTGAAAATCTCACACCTTTCTCCGTAAAGGTAATGCCTCCAGATCTTTAAAGCGAATACCACTGCTGCTAATTCTAGGTCATGGGTCGGGTAGTTCTTCTCGTATTCCTTCAGTTGTCGGGAGGCGTAAGCAATTACTTTGCCGTTCTGCATCAATACACATCCCAGTCCGTTCTTCGAGGCGTCGCTGTAGACCGAGAATCCTCCTGTTCCCGAGGGTATAGTTAAAACAGGAGCTGTAGTAAGTCGTTTCTTTAGTTCCTGGAAACTTTGTTCGCACGCTTCAGTCCACTTGAAAGGTATATTCTTTCTAGTAAGGTTCGTCAGTGTAGAGGCGATGCTAGAGAAGTCAGCTATGAACTTACGGTAATATCCCGCAAGTCCTAGAAAACTTCGGACCTCAGTAGGATTAGTAGGTTGTTGCCAGTTATTCACAGCTTCGATCTTACTCGGGTCCACGAGAGATTCCGTTCCCAGAAATCACGTGTCCCAAGAAAGCTACTTGCTCAAGCCAGAATTCACACTTCTTGAATTTGGCGTAGAGTTGTTTCTCTCGTAGGATTCCTAAGACGGTTCTCAGATGGCTTTCGTGTTCGTCTCTTGTCTTAGAATAGATCAAAATATCGTCGATGAAGACGATAACAAACCGATCGAGGTAGTCTTTAAAGACTCGATTCATCAAGTCCATAAAAGCAGCTGGGGCATTTGTCAGTCCAAAAGGCATGACCAGAAACTCGTAATGGCCGTACCTCGTACTGAACGCTGTTTTAGGAACATCTGTCTCCCTGATCTTTAACTGATGGTATCCCGAACGGAGATCAATTTTCGAGAATACCGTAGCACCTTGTAGCTGATCGAACAAATCGTCAATCCTGGGCAAGGGATATTTATTCTTGATGGTAATCTTGTTCAGTTCTCTATAGTCAATACATAGTCGCATCGATCCATCCTTCTTTCGCACAAAAAGAACGGGAGCGCCCCATGGTGAAAAACTCGGCTGGATAAAGCCCTTAGATAGCATATCTTCTAACTGTTCCTTCAATTCCTTTAACTCACTTGGTGCCAAACGGTAAGGGGCTTTGGAGATTGGGGCAGACCCCGGAATCAGATCTATCGTGAACTGTATTTCTCGATCAGGGGTAACCCCGGGAGATCATCGGGAAATACATCGGCATATTCGTTAACTATCGGTACATCTTTTAGTTCAGGCTGAGGTAACTCCTCTGCCTTCGCCGCATACACGAGATAGGACTCACAACCTGACCTCAAGAGTCGTTGAGCCTTTAGAGCTGATATTCGTGGAATACTATTCTTATTCGCTTTACCCGAAAAAGTGAATGCTTCTTCTTCAGGCAGCTGGAATTTAACGACCTTCTTGTTACAATCTATGATGGCTCCATATCTTGAAAGCCAATCCATTCCGAAGATGACATCATAGTCGTTCATCGGAATTACAATCAGGTCGGCACTCAAGTTCCTACCCTCAATAACTACGACGCATCCTTTTAGTACTTGGTTGGTATGCGTCGGATCCCCGTGTGGTAGAGTAATACATAGTTGCATTCAGATGAGGTAGGAGATATTCCTACCTTCGCCACGTACTTAGCCGACACAAATGAATGTGTGGCTCCAGAATCAATAAGCACAGAAGTGGGCACGTTATAGATAATTAACGTACCCGTCACAACAGAAGGATTCGCCTCGGCCTCCTCATTTGTCAAAGTAAAAACTCTCGCGGGAACAGGTGGAGGTCGCATCGGCGGTTGGGCCGGGTTCCGTACTAGAGGTAAATCTCTGTACAAGCCCTAGCAAAATGACCGATTTTTCCGCACCTGAAGCACTGCGGAATCTGTCTTGTCCCAAAACAGGCCCCGAAATGATAACGCCCGCATTGTCGACACTGGGGCGCAACATTTTGAGGTCGATTGGGGATGTTGATCGGTCCCTGATTTGGTCTCGGTCGCCAGTTTTGTTGGCCCTGACGATTCCATTGAGTATTAGGACCTTTGCCGAAAAACTGGCGTTTCTTATCTCCTCCGCTTCCTTGTTGGGCCTCTCTCCTCTTCTTTGCTTCCTGTGCTTCCACCACCACCGACTCTGCTTGTTCCGCAATTAGGGCACGTTCCGTTGCTTGCATAAACTCTAATTGGCGTGCACCCGCAATACTTAAATCCCGATAGATTTCGGGTTTAAGTCCCTTAATGAACCTGGTCACTTTCAGCGAATTAGTCGCCACTAACTGCGGAGCAAATCGGGATAATTCCTCAAATCGACGGATGTACTCCGCCACCGGCATGCTCCCTTGCTTCAAGCTCATGAACTCGTACATTCTCTGTTCTTGATCGTGGGCCGTAAAGTATTTGTTGAAGAAGAGCTCTCTAAATCTTTCCCACGTCATAGTGATTGGGCTCTCCAACACCTTTACGGTATTCCACCAATAGCGTGCATTCTCTCGGAAAAGGGAAACGGCACAAAGGACTTTTTCGTTGTCAGGCACTCGACTATAGATGAACATGTCCTCTATAGTGCCTATCCAATCTTCAGCCACCGCAGGATTGGTAGCTTCAGTAAATATTGGGGGGTTTAGCTTTCGAAATCGTTCCCCGATTAATTCTACTCGCTCGGGTTGCGGGGAATGTTCCGACGAGCTCCGGTGATGGATCAAGTCATTGATTTGATCCGACTGTCGTCGGATCAGATCGGTCAATTGATGTATAGTAGAGCGGTCGTCATTTGGTGGGGATTCAGACCCCGCCCTACGGCTAGAACTGCCTACCTCTCGACGTCCTTTCGGCATTTTATCTATTTCTACAATTATTCACACAGAGCACATATCAAATAACACGTAATAACGAAATCAAATATTGAACTTACAGGCTAGGCTGGTTCTCCAGGCTTTTGAGCGGCAGTACATGGACAGTCTGCAGAATCTAAAGCCAAAGCTCTGATACCACCTGTGGCGACCCTACTTTTCTAATTAGAATTATTGGCGGATTTCCGCAACGTAAGCCGCGGAAGGCCCGTCTAATTAAAACTTTTTCCTAAAAGATATTATAATACAACAAATTTATTTTACATAATAGTATCTGTACATGGGCCGAAGCCCCAAAATGTCAAAAGATCAAAAACCCTATCGCCGCTCCACAGGTCTTCATCCATGTACCGCACCGCCCTCAAAAGTCCGTGGAGCACCGCCACCAGCCGCCTCAGTCTTGACGCGCATCAGCGTCAGACTCAGTACCTACAACACGTAAACACTGAGCGAATTGCCCAGTAGGTGTATAAAATGCAATGCAGCGTGCACTCATTCCCAATCCCAATTCTCGCAACATGATATAATGCACGCTCGTTCTCACATTTCTATCGTATCTCAATATCAGGGCCCTAGGCTGGACTCGGCACCTCGCGCGCAATAAAATAAAATATATCGTCTGGTCGTTAACGCCAGACTAGCGGTGCCCACGCCGATAGTGCGCTGATCGATCACGTCAACGTCCTCCTATCAGGTCGCCCCTTCCGCTACACAACACATCCGACGGTTTGCACCTCGGGTCGCTCACGCCCGAGTAGACAGATCGCTCACGTCTGTCTCCCGTCAGGTGCCCAACGAGTCCAACCTCAACTCCGCTACGAGTCTGACTGCCAAAATCGGCACACTCTACCCGCTCAATCGACACCTTAAGTCTTAAGGTGTCACCACTAATGTGGTCGTTATCCCTCACAATGTCGTGCGATGCCATGTACATACGTGATACACATGAAAACTTGATATCACATAAAACATACGTAAAACACGTAGATCACATAAGTCATGTAATCACATAATAGCAGGTAAGTGTTTACGCGTCGTAGATGAATGTTTCACCTACCTGTCCTCCCGCTACAACCAATTACGAAGTCTCGTGAAGTCTCTATAGATCGGTCGTCTGAATATATTAATATTATTAGTATATATACCAGTTCTCGAAAACTCTAAAATTATCAAAATCCTAAAATCACGAAAACCCTAAAATATAACAAAACCCTAAAATACCAAAAATTTATTACTTAAAATACAATGTCGAAACTATTATTAAAATGTCGAAACATCTAAACAAATTAAATGTCGAGATGTTGTCGAATTGTCTAGCTTATAGAAGTCGAGCCTACAAATGTCGAGACCATCACTTAATTGAAAAAGTCGAAACCATGGTAAATGTCGAGACTGCTCAAAATGTCGAGACATCTGAAAATGTCGAGTTCTCATGGTGAAATCATATAAATGTCGAAGCATTCTACACATAAATGTAAATGTCGATACCTAAAAATGTCGAGGCATCAAACATACAAATATCGAAAACCTAACTAAGCACATCTAATGTCGAAACCATTACAACAAATGTCGAACTACTGTTTCTTGCAAATGTCGATATCATTGTTTGTCGATATCTAATTAATGTCGAGCTTTCAAAGGATAATGTCGAAGTCCTATTAGTTATCGAGCTTATGCCGACATTTTGTTATGTATCTTGAAGTTCCCTTATATGTCTCGACATTTATCTATATATATATGTATCTCTCGACTTCTTTGATAAGGAAATCATATAAAAGTCGATATCATTGCTATTATACCTCTCGACTTTTTACCACTACATCTCGACATTTTCTATCATTATCATATATCGACAATTATATACATCCCGGGTTTCTTCCTATGATCTTCATATCGACATCTTTAAACAATGTCGAAACCTCTAAAATCTATACTGTTCTATCAAAAACCCTTAAAAACACTGTACTTGTAATTAATTTGAATTCATTACCCAAACAGTTATGACTATAATTCGAACCTTAAGGATCTCGGATCTTTCTACTCAAATCACGAAAGTTCATTTGTCATCATATAAACTCATCACAAACATTCGTGAGTATTTCTAAAGTTCTACAAGCACCATAATCCATCGAAAAAGACCTCGACTAATAAACATGCAAAGTCTATAACAACGATATCTCATTAAGCTTTCCAAACATAAAATATTTACTTCGAATAATCAGATTATTGAACTTACCTAAGCTCCTATGAGTTATTGTTGTTGCTACGTCTCTCTCTTGATTTTCTTTGCTTAGCAGTTTTCCTCCTTTGTTTCTCGTTATTCTTCTTATGGAATAAACATTTTATCAACTTATTAGTAGATAAGTATTACCTATTGAAAATACAATTGATGGGACTTATTGATGATCTTATTTTTCCTTATGGCTTAAGTAATTTCTTGACCAACGTGAACCCTTAGGGCCAAAATTCGACACCAAGTTTAGCCCATTTAAATTAATTCCCATATTATCACTTTGAAGTATTCTTTAACTAGATTAACTAAAAATTTTGGAAATTATTAAAGTGAGTGCTTAGTTCCAAGAACTAGAATTTATTTTATTAAAATTCCTAATTTACGAATTTACACAATTAATTACATCAAAATCCCGAAATTATTATTTATTATTATTATTTTTTTTTTTTTTTTTTTACGGGTATTACAGAAAAATGGCTTATAGCTAAGCAAGCCGAAATGGATTCTATGAACGAAAACCAAGTATGGACTCTAAGATCTCCCAGATGGTTTTAGACCCATTGTGTGTAAATGGATCTACAAGAGAAAGATTGGATCTGGCGGGTTGATAAACACATACAAAGCTAGGCTTGTGGCGAAAGGGTACAGTCAAAAAGAGGGCATTGACTATGAGGAGACCTTTTCGCCTGTCGCTATGATAAAGTCATTCGAACATTGCTTGCGATAGATGCGCACTATGACTATAAGATCTGGCAGATGGATGTGAAAACTGCGTTCCTAAATGGAAACCTCAAGGAGGAAATATATATGGAGCAGTCCAACGGTTTTACATCGCAAGGAGATGCTCATAAGGTGTGCAAATTGAACAAGTCCATTTATTGACTTAAAGAAGCCTCCAGAAGCTGGAATCTTCGGTTCGATGAAGTGGTCAAGGGCCACGGATTCTTGAAGAACGAAGACGAACCTTTTTTTTTGGTAAGAGTTCACTAAACGAAAGAGACAGGAGTACAGGTACAGCGTGCATGATATCGCTCATGACGCACCAAACGGTAATGTTCAAACGACCAGACAGTCATCGAAAAACCAAAACAGCCCAGACAACCTACAGGTCCCTACAAGACCTCAGCCCAAAAGCTAGTGCAAAACGAAAAGGCAAGAAGGTAGGTGTCGAAAACCGCAACTAGTAGACAGGTTCCTGGCACCAGATGAAGTGCCAGCAGGGCAACCGGCCGATGTGGTGCAGGAAAGGCGCGAAGCGCACAACCGATGAAAGAACACAAGGATGTTCATCAGGCGGAAAAGGAAAAGCAGGATCTGCCATCGCAATCTGGTCGAAAGGCATTGGATAAGCCACCTCATGAATCTTTCCTCCAACAGCGTGAGGTAGTACAGGGGCAAGCCCAGGCCAAAGCAATCGAAGCACGGGCGGACCGCCAGCAAGGTGCCCAACAAGTCCCGGCGACCTGCACCAACAACAAGAAACCAAGAGGAACAAAGGAGGAGGGATGGTGGGGGGATCAGTGAGGTCAGTAACTAAATGGACGACAAAAGGGGTAAGGAGTGGAATGCTCCCTAGGTAGTCCAGGCTATCCGCCAGGTCCGTCTCATGGCCGAAGACTGCAGGTCATATTTGCGAGGGAGCGTGGTGAGGCGAACACTTAGTAGCGCTTCAATATCAGCAACGATGCGCTCAGGGGTGCGCCGAGACCCCTCACGCCATCTTCTATTCCGTTCGGACCAAAGATGATAAATCAACGAGGCCAGGACATGACGAGGCCCCGTCGATGCGAGGTGCTTCCCACGCCATCTGCGGGCCGCCCAAAGTACTCCTTCAGACCAGTCCCTGTAAATGCACTCAAAGAATAAATGCCCCATCGTCTCCACGATATTTATGTCGCAGAGAAGACAAACAGAGGTCCCAGCCGCGGCCGCCACCCAAGTCTTGTCACGCGTCGCCAATTCGTCCCTAATCGCTAGCCACAGCAAGAATTCGTGTCTTGGTATAGTTAAAGGTCCACCGAAAAGTGTGAACCGAGGGACAATGGGATGCCTCGGGCGGAGTTTCTCTCTAGCAGAGGAGGTAGAGAAATGTCCGTTAGTGGCGGAGATCCAACGATACATATCAGGCTCTCCCGGATGGGGTTGAGGTAGGAGGGGTGCAATCTCGAGGTATTCAACTAAGGTTTGTACCGGCCAACACCATCCCCCAGTATTGATCACTTCACTAAGTTTCGAGTCAATCAGAAGGCCCATAATCATAGGGCCCCGGGGGAAGCATTCCACCAAGGTGCCATCAAGCAGCCACGGATCGGTCCAGAGAAGCGTGCTAGCCCCATTACCAATGCAAAACTGAATGAGGGGGCGGAATTCAGCACGAAGTTTGAGGATCTTCCTCCAGCTCCATGAGGTTCGAGCCCCGGGTCGTATAGACCAGAGGGTTTTTGTTGCGTAGTCTCGTTTGCCGAATCCAATTGGCCCAAACAGAGGTGTCATCTCCAGTCAAGATGTTCCAGAGTAGCCTCATGAGGAGCGCCTTGTTGTCCGTCTCTATGGACCGTAGCCCAAGCCCGCCTTCTTCTTTTTGTAGACAAATATCAGACCAGGCAACCTTAGCGCTAGTTCCCCTCCACAAGAAAGCTCTCATTCGTGCCTCAATGCTTCGTATAATTCCCTTAGGGAGGAGAAACACGCCGGCCCAGTAGGTGTGCAGACCAAGGAGGACAGACTTAATCAGTTGAACACGACCTGCATATGACAAGGATAAGTTAGTCCATGATCCCAAACGTCTACCCACACTAGTAGGAGGGGAGCACAGTCCGCTATCGTCAGTCTAGAGGTGATAAAGGGTACGCCAAGATAGCGAACGGGGAGGGAACCGTGTGTGAATCCCATAATGTCTTGGTTTTGATACAAACATCTCACTTTTGCTCAGGTTAGTCGGTCAGCTCGTTTCGATACAAACATCTCACTTTGTTCAGGTTAGCCTTTAATCCTGAGAGGGCGGAGAAAAGGTCGAGACTACTTGCTCCCTTTAGTCGGTCAGCTCGTTTTGATACAAACATCTCACTTTTGCTCAGGTTAGCCTTTAATCCTGAGAGGGCGGCGAAAAGGTCGAGACTACTCTTAAAGACTCCTACAAATTCAGTATCTGCATGGGAAAAGAGAAGAAGGTCGTCGGATCCCATTCTTCATGATACCATGGAGTAGCTCCATCAGTAAGGTAAACAAGTAGGGTGAGATCGGATCGACTTGCCGAAGGCCCCGTCGCCCTTTGAAGTAACCAGCCGTGTGCCATTGATGTTGATCGAGAAGAATGGCGTGGTAAGGCAGGCTCGAATCCATCCCACAAAGCTCCGGTGGAAGTTAAGAGCATCAAGAGTGGCTAAGATGAAATCCCACTCCACCATGTCATACGCTTTTGCGAGGTCGACCTTAAAAGCAACGCGTTCGGGCAGTCCCATACTATTGTATCCGTGACAAACTTCTTGTGCGAGTAGGATGTTATTCGGCGACCAGGAATGAACGCAGTTTGGGTGTGGTGGACGAGCTTCCCTAGGCTGTCCTTGAGGCGATTTGCGATGATCTTCGAAATGATTTTGTATAGTACGCTGCAGCATGATATAGGCCTGAAGTCCTTAGCCATCCGCGGATTTGCATTTTGTGGGATGAGAGTAATGAGAATAGAGTTCAGCTCCCCAAGAAGATACCCCCGTACGGAAGAATTCTTTGATCGCGTGAGTGATGTCAGGTCCAACGGTATCCCAAGCGTCCTGAAGAAAGCCCCCGAGAAGCCATCGGGTCCCGGCGACTTGTTATATCCAATAGAGAAGAGTGCCTTCTTTGTCTCGCCATCTGCGATCGGGCGAATCATCTCCACAGCCTCAATAGGTTCCAACTTCCGAGCCATATAAGGTAATATCGTAGCAATGTGCAGAGGAGCAGTCCGTGTAGATTGTCCCAGTAGATCCGTATAGTAGCGAATGAGTTCAGCCCTAACTTGATAGTCGCCCTCGATCGTGATCCCCGCCTCGTTCTCTAGAGCGAAAATCCTATTATGTGCTCGTCTAGTGGCCACATTCTTGAAGAAAAAGCTGGTGCATTGGTCCCCGTCTTTTAGCCAAGCCACCTTGGCGCGTTGCATGAGCGCCGAATGTTCCATATCAACGGCTTTCGCATAGGCGTAACGGCACCGCTTTCGAGGGTCTGTAGTTGCGGCTCCATAGGATATTGGATGGCAAGCTCTTGGGCGGCCTCCAGAAAACCTCGGGCCTCGTCAAGTTGCGGTTTAGATCGTTTTTATCGCGGCGAAGCTGTTTGAGCTGCCGTTTGATATCCTTTAGTCTCTTCACGACTCCAAACATGGGGAGGCCACCCATGTCGTGCTTCCAGGCAGCTTTGACCAGCAGGAGGAAACGGGGGTCCTTAAGTAGGAAGTTGTCGAACCTAAAGGCTTTGTTGTGTTCCCGTTGTTGATTGGTGGCCTCCAATATAAGGGGCGAGTGGTCAGAGGTAGCCGGAAGACCACCTATAAGTTAGATCCCCAAACTGAGCAAACCATGATGGATTACCAACCATTCTGTCAAGGCAACGCCAGACGCCCGCCGCACCGCTTTGTTGGTTATACCAAGTAGACATAGAGCCAAGACGAGGTAGGGCACTCAGGTCAGAGACAGTAAGGCAATCAGCCATCTCATTACACCCGCCATTTGGTGTTCCCCCACTAGCCTCCGAGTTGTCGAGTATTGCGTTAAAATCTCCCATCACGACCCAAGGCCAATTTTCTCGCGTGCCAGAAATATCTAAGATGTTGGACCAGAGAGCCCTCCTTCGGTGCATTGGTTATGACCATAGACAAAGGTAATGTATAAAGTTTTCCGTTCCGCCAAAATATAAGCCTTACAGTGGACAGCCTGCGCCGAAGCCGCTTTGATCGTCATAGTTACGTAAATAGTATCCTAGCCAACCCAAATACGAGACGCGGGTCCATCCCCATAGTCGTAGAACCATTCCCAACGTCTGATAGAGGTAGCGAGCGTCGATGCATTCTGTTTGCCAACCCTAGTCTCAACCAGTCCTATTATCTTCAGTCCATATTTCGTGATTAGCCCTCCCACCGCCCATCTGTGGTCTAACCTGTTTAGACCACGAGTATTCCATACGGCCACAAGTATCTTGGGTACCGATGATAAGGGCTGCTGCTGTAGGACCCTCAGTGTCAGTATTATCCCATTCAAGCTTAGCGAGACCCGCAAAGGGATTACAGTCAGTTGTGGGGGTGAGGGCTGATGTTATACTCGTCGAGCATTCTCATTAGGTAGCCGAGTTCTCTCTTCGTAGTCTTGAGGTGTTTGGCCTTCTCGGTATTGTCCTCAGTATTAGTGGGGATCGTGGTATACTCCAGAAGCGGCGCTTTACCCTTATTCTTACTTGTCACGTGCCGCTATTCGGGCCGTGCTTGTATTCCCTTGGTGGCGTGGCTTTTTGGTCTGGTGTTGTGTTGTGTAGTGTTGTGTAGCCTCAGGCTGTGCTTTAGGCCTCGGCTGCTCGTTTGGCCTTGAGGGGTTCAGTCGGCCTGTCGTGGGATCTTGCGGCCAGGTCTGTTTAGGCTGGTTCTTAGGGCACGTCCTATCATTGTGGTCACAAGAGCTGCATGCCACGCACTTCTTAGCTTCCATTCGTATTCCACTTGAATAGGTACAACAACCACTTGTCCTCCCTCCTTGGTTGGTATTCAATTGTTCATCGAATGGTTCCCCAAGTGACTTCTCGACACATACCCTCGCATATTCGAGTCTCTCAGCAGTAGCTGTCATGGCATCCGCGGAGAGTGGCTTCCCAATGACGCTTACGATAATTCCCAGCCCTTCTTGGGTCCATAATTCCGTTGAGAAGTTTGACCCATAGCGGAACAGCCAAGTGACGTTTTTTCTGAAAAGACATACCAGCCTGCCACGCTTCGAGAAAGAGGGGTTGCCCCTGCATAAGCCACGGGCCTCCCTCCAAGACCGCCCCCATACCCTCGGCCGTCGCGAACCTAAACTTGAAGAATCCATTAATCGTTGCACGGACCTCGACGATATCAGACCACATAATATTCTCACTGCTTATGACTCCTTCAAAGCAAAGCCGGAGGAGAGCCTATACGATGGATATCAAAGATACCTCACTCTTCTCAACGAGATGAGGATGATAGAAATCTCGAAGACGAACATGGAAACAAATATCAGATTTCTATCCTCTATGCCCTCTGACTGAAAAAGATATCCACTCAACTTAGATAAAACAAAGATATGGAGGAGTTGGATATTCATGCAGTCTTTGATAATCTCGCCCAACACGAGGAAGATGTTTGCGAGACTCAGAGAGAGCACAAGGAGGTTGACAACACCGTTGCTCTAGTCTCAGAGAAGCGTGGAACAAAGCCTCGCAAAGAGAAGATCGTTAGGCCTCCCTCCTCATCAGAGTCAGAAGAAGAATCAGAATCAGACGTCGAGCCAAGCATGAAGGCATTAGCGAAGCAGTTAGCCTTAATCGGAAAAATGATGAGTAAGAAATACTTCAAGAAGAAGTCCTCATCCTCGGCCAACAAACTTCGAACCTCAAGCTCTAAAAACAAGGAACATGCACCAGAGAGCTCCGAAGTCAAGAATATGAAAGAGCCCAATAAGTGCTTCAACAAGCCTGGCCATTTTGCCAGAGAATGCACTCTTCCCAAGAAAGTAGATGCTAATTACTACTCCAAGAAGCTTCAACTCACGAAGCAGAAGGAAGCAGGAGTATCCCTCATGGCAAGCAGGACAATTTGCTCGAAAACACGTCTAGCTCTGAAGACGAGAATCTTGCCCTCATGGCACGTCTTGACGACGACAGCGACGCCGAAACATCCAACCAGAAGGACGAAGATAACGCATCCACCTCATCACAAGAGGTAGACTCTTCATCCACATTATTGTCCATGTTAGAATCATATCAAAAACAATATGCTAACATGAAACGTGATCAGAAAAGTATTAAGGAAGTAGAGGATAAACTTTCTAGGTCCCAGGAGAAGATAAATAGTCTCGAATCAGAACTTAGAAGCTCTAGTGCTAAAACAGAAGAACTTAATAAGAGCCTACATTCTAGAGAGACTAGTCAACCTCAAATAGGACAGCATAGCGAAAGATTAAGGAATTAGAAGATAGGCTAGCAAATAACTACAATTGCTTGGTTAGGAATCTCAATGAGCAAGCCACCCTAAATGGTAGGATTACCGAAGCTACCACTAAGATTATTAACTTAGAAGCTCAATTAGAAATATCTAATGCGAAGGTTAGTGAGCTTAGTAAAGAACTTGATGCCTGTCAAGCCGCTAAACTGACGGTAGAAAATAATTATGCTCTCCTAGGTGAGGAACGCAAGAATTTTATATGCGAAAATTAAGAAATTATATGATATTCTTACGCGTAGGGGACATTCTGAGCAGACGATATTTCTAAACCAGCCCAAGGATACAGAATTCTATAAGCCAATAGAAGGCATATGTTTCACTAACCCACGTGTTCTACGGAAGAAAGAAATATATGATATTAAGAACATGGGTTTAGTAGCAACCTCTCTTAGAAATTTCACTGAAGCGACAAAACAAAGTACTTCAGATTCGTCTAAGAGTAGAGCCTCATATGGGCCTGAAATCCCTTTAACTACACAGAACTCAATGAAAGAGACAAAAATATGAAACCATCTTTAACACATGTCTGTGATTTAGTTCGACCTCCTGAATCTCAAACACACCACGAGGAAGTCAAAAACGTTCATTATAAAAATTCTCTCTACAAACCTCCTCTAATAAAACAGATAGAGGAAGTTCAAGCAAAATTAGATAAAGAAAGAGAGAATTTCTAAGCTGAAAAAGAAAAAGTTCTTAAAAGAGATGGAAAATCTCAAAGCTTCCTCACCGTCCCAAACTACCCTCTCACACTACTATGCAAAGCGTGAAAATAAAAAAATCACCTTCAAAAGATCAAAAGTGCATTGATAATTCTGTTAAAAGTGCTAAGACTAAATCTATTTTACCTACGTCTACAGGGAGCGTAGGGCAAGCACTAGAACCGAAGGCGAGAGTGTCTAGTATTAAGAAGGAGCTAGTAGATTCGAGTATATCTAAGAATGTTGCTCCTTTTGTACAAATAAATGACACTCGTAGAAATAAAAGAGTCATTTCTTCGCTTCAAATAACTGCTTCTACATCTACTCTACAGCCTACCATTTTTAGAAGCACTAATTTCGAAATTGGCTCTACATCTGAAGCTAAAATTAGGCATTCTGAAACAAATGCCACTAGGAAGACCCGTAGGAAACAAGATCCAGCCATAAAAAAGGCGTATGGCGCTGTGCATGCCTGTATTCACCTAAGGTATCCCGTAAAGATTGAGTCCCCCAAGCACCTTAGGAGATTATAAAAAAATATCTTTTCCTCGGACAAGCCTACCAAAGCATTTGTACGTACTGAAATTAACGTTCCCTGCAAGGTTCAACCCAAATGGATTTCTAAATCTCCGCCTAGGACGACAAATGCCGAAAAGGCCAAGTCACCTAAAGAGGCTACACCCTAACCCACTTCTCCGAAAGTGAAATGGGTGATTAAAACTCCCTCAAGCAATAATTTAGGAACCGTATCCGAACCTAAATCTATATCTGCTAATCTGAGAGGACGCATGCTTAAGTGGGTACCTAAAGCTCCCTAACTTGTCTTTGCAGATCCATCATGTGTGGTACCTCGACTCTGGTTGCTCCACACACATGACTGGAAATCAAGAGCTGCTGAGCAACTACAAAGACCGGCCAAACGGCAAAGTCAGATTCGGAAATAATGACTCAGCTCCCATTCTTGGATGTGGAGACATTATTTGGAAAATCTTACGATAAAAGATTCTCTTATGTCGAGGGCCTCCGCCATAACTTGTTCAGCATAGGCCAGTTCTGTGATAAATGATTTCAAGTGGTCTTCCACGCTGCCGGTGCAGAATTTTAGACTGTCAGGACACAGAACTCCTCTTCGGACTTCGGAAATCCAATCTTTACACGATCAACCCAACGTTTGTGCGTCCCTCGACAACTGTATGCCTCATCTCTACTATTTTACAGAGGAACAGCTTATGGAATCAACGAATGCCTCATCTAAATATGAAAGCTCTCCAACGCCTTTCTACGAAAAAGTTGGTTCACGGTCTTCCAACCATACTACTACAAAAGGAGCATCATTGTTCGGCATGCAATTAGGAAAAATAAAGCGAGCATTTTATCAAGTCAAGCAATTGCGTCTACCTCTCGACCATTAGAACTAATCCACATGGAGCTCTGTGGGCCAATGCAGACACAGAGTATCAGTGGGCGCAAGTACGTGCTAGTAATCGTCGATGACTTCTCTCGCTACACTTGGACAAAGTTCCTCCGAACCAAAGATGAGACAAGAGGACTTGATTATTAACTTTGTGAACACTACTCAGAATCTGCTGCAAAACAGACTATTCAAGCTATTCGAACAGACAACGGCACTGAGTTCAAGAATCAATATCTCAGTGAGATTTATCAGAAACTTGGAACTTCCTCACACTAATGAACAATCAGAAATCATTGGAAATCTAGATCCACAACTGGCTGCCTTCAGCTTTGCCACATGAGCGCAAGTGGACTAGAGCTCACCCAGTTGATAAGATAATTGGCGATCCTTCGAGCAGAGTAAGGACACGACATCAACACAATCTTTTCAGCTGTTTCTTAAGCCAAAATGAGCCCACTAAGGTAGCAGACGCACTACAAGACCCGGATTAGATTATTGCAATGCAAGAGAAAGTCAACCAATTCGAACGTCTTCAAGTGTGGAAATTAGTACCCGTCCGCATGGGGAAACTATCATTGGCACAAAATGGGTATTAAGAATAAAAAGAATGCAAATGGCGAAGTGATCCGGAACAAGGCACGATTAGTTGCTAAGGGATATAGCCAACATGAAGGCATTGATTACGACGGAACGTATGCTCCTGTTGCCCGAATTGAAGCCATTCATCTATTATTGGGTTATGCGGCTCATAAAGCCTTCAAGGTCTATCAAATGGACGTTAAAACCGCCTTTCTCAATAGCGTACTTAAAGAAGAAGTCTATGTCGCTCAGCCAGACGGCTTCATTGATCAAGAACATCCCGATCACGTCTATCGATTGTATAAAGCTCTCTACGGACTAAAATAAGCTCCACGTGCTTGGTATGATGTCCTGAGTGACTTCCTCATAATGTTTGGATTTATTCGAGGAACAATCGATACGACCGTCTTCATCAAATGGCAAGACAAGGATCTGATGGTCGTTCAAGTTAATGTCAACGACATTATTTTCGGTTCAACAAATCCACGGCTTTGCAAGAAGTTTGGAGATCTCATGAAGAGTAAATTAGAAATGAGCCACATGGGAGAGATGCAATTTTTCCTGGGACTTCAAGTCAGGCAGCTCGATGATGGAAAGTCAAACAAAATGTATTAGGACATCCGGAAAAGGTTCCATCAAGATTAGAGCAAGCCTCTCAGCACTCCCATGTCAACAAGTTGCAAGTTAGATGCCGATCCCACAGGAAAATCGATCGACACCACACTCTATCGGAGCATAATTGGATATCTTCTCTACCTGACTTCTAGTCGGGCGGATATCATGTTCGTCACGTGTTTTTTGTGCCCGCTTCCAAGCCGATCCCAAAGAATCCCTCATGCTCGCGGTGAAGCGTATTCTTCGCTACCTTAAGGGCACGACTACCTTAGGACTATGGTATCCTAAAGGCACGAACTTCAAACGTATTGGCTACACTGATGCTGATTATGCAGGTTGCCGAATGGACAGGAAAAGCACCTCCGGTGGCGCTCAATTTCTAGGCAAAAAACTAGTCTGCTGGTCATCCAAAAAGCAACATTGCGTCTCAACTTCGACGGCTGAAGCTGAATGCGTCGCAGCCGCCAGGTTTGCTCCCAGATGCTGTGGATGCGGACTCAGCTTCGTGATTATGGGTACAATTTGAATAACATACCCATATATAGTGATAGCCAAAGTGCCATCGCAATTACATGCAATCCTGTTCACCATTCACGCACGAAACACATAGACATTAGATATCACTTTATCAAAGATCACGTAGAATAAGGCACCATTGACATGTACTTTGTGAACACAGAATATCAACTAGCCGACATTTTCACCAAGGCATTGGATGAAAAACGATTCCAATTCCTTCTCGGAATTTAGACATGTTGAATCTTCCGTGATATGTGCATTACCTGATCTTCTGTGCTATCACATGCTCTATTCTATGTGTTTTCCATGCTCATTTGTCTTATCTTGTGTGATATTAAAAATAACTAAAATAAATAACAAATAAAAAAATAATAATAATAAACTATACATATACCTATAATATAGGGGAATGAAGAAATCTTTAGGATGCTCGATCTAAGTCATAATTAGATTTTCCTGGGATGCGACTGATTATTTGCTTAATTTTGTCAGTCTAAGTCGCATTCTTGTGTCTAACGCTCATTTAGTTTGCTCCACTAGACACAAAGCCACTTTACATAAGTGGGGATTCTGGCCAGTTATTTTCCTTTCTATTGATTTATTCTTGAGTGAGTCACACATCAATTAATTGTCTTAACCAGTGATTCCTGGCTTCATAGTCACCTCGTTAGATCCTTAGGAAAATGATTAGAGCACTTAGGAAATTCCTCAAATGGCCTTACATATAGAAAATTTCAATCCTTTAATATAGCCTTTAGTCATCCTTTTGAGCCTTCTCCGATATCCTTTTCTTCACTTGAACATCCTTTGAGCCTTCAACCGAACAACTAAGTCTTCGATGGGATATTCAATCGAGAAAAGGAGGGGGAGAAAACGAGACGACAAAGAAAAAGATGACAAAAGAATGTGGAAAACGCACACGAGGAATGCTCAACGCACAAAAATCAGGCCAAAAGAACCTGCCCCTCGACTATCACAATCTCATATCATGGGAAGGGGCATGGATCTTGCTGTGAACTTCTCCATCGATAATCTCGTACACTCGTCAAAACGGTTGGAAAGAGGAACACCACGAAGTGAACTTCTCCAACGATAATCCGGTCTTATATCGAGACAATGATAAGAGGAGCACGGCCTTTGGTTCGATTTCCACAACTGCGGACTTCTTCAAATCGATAATCTTTGAAACCTCACTAGGGATTAAGAGAAAAGAAGCGCGGTATCGGCCCGAGAACGAACAAGAAGATCTTCGCCTTAGAAAATCTCTCAGCCTCGTAGAAAAGCGGAGCTTCCGCTTGAGCAAGTGCAGACTAAGTCAAAGAAAAATCGTTAAAGGATGAGAAAGATAAACAATAAGTGCAAAACGGCAAAAAGGAGGAGAACGACGAAGAAATTGAAGAATTTTCTTAGTCCACAATTCCAAAACTATCATATTCTTCTTAGTCAGAGCCAAAATAAAACCTTTTCACAGTCTCTATGATTCCACATCGACGATCTTTTGCAAAGGTGAAATGATTAAAAATGCCTCGATCACAGGTAAATTGACTTAATATTGCTTGTGTTGACTAGAGTGATATAATATAATCATCCCTAGGTAAAAACAATCGAGTGCTAGGGTGAACCCAATGAGAGTTGTCGAAATGGATCATTCTATGAACTTAGGACTCTTTAGTTTGACGACATGACTTGACGTATGTGATCTTTTCAAGTGTCTTGTGAAATTTTAGGCGTGACAATGATCCTAGCAAAATAATCTGACCCCTATTAATAATATTAATATGCATATGAAAAATTATATATATATAGATATATGATATTTTTTCTAAAAATTTACTTCACTAAAAAAAATCGTATAAATATCGCATATTTTGAAATCAAATTTTATATTATATGCATTGACTTGTTTAAATGCGATTATTTGTTTTTGCTCATACCCTCACGCGAAAATGAAAGTTACATACATAGGTGAACATGTATCTAGGCTAAAATGTGTTGAATTCGCGTATCTCAAATGTTGTTGCATTGCTTGAGGGGAGCATTTACAAATTTATGCCTTAAAGCTCCAGATATTTTTAATGACCTTCCTCTAAATGTTGCAGAAATAATGCGGAGGTCAAAAATTCTTCAAGACTTGGAGTTTTTTTTTTTTTTTGGTTTAAGGTTCCTTATATATATGATGAGCGGGAGGATAACTCCGCACAGTCAACCAGTAACATGCTACTGGGAACACAAGACAAGACGATCATAAAATCCAATCTCAGCCAACTACCATGCCACCCTCCACAGCCGACGTATAGCCAATCTTTGGAGAGCATATTTAGTGGGCGTACCTCTAATACGCATGGTGACTAAAGCGAGTACGCATCCAACTAGTCGATCAGGTGTTGTAACGATCCCCTCCTTCCATTGCTTGTTCCGCACCCGCCAGATGTGATAGACCAGCGACGCAAGCACATGCCTGTAAGCTGCATGAAGAAGATGTCGCCCATGCCATTTAGCCGCCGCCCATCGAATCCCCGCTCTCCACTCCCGATATGGCCATGCCCACCGAATATGTCTCCTCAGCAGGCGCTAGCACTGGCGCGAAAACGAACACTTGAAGAATAGGTGCTGGGAAGTCTCGAAGTGCAACTCATCACAAAGGATGCACGTCGGCGTTCCTGCCCTTTGAGCAACCCAAGGCTTATCTCTAGTCGACAGCCTATCCTTAATGCCTAACCAGAGGATGAACTCATGGCGTGGAATCTTCAAAGGCCCCCAAATAATGTGGCCCAACCCATGGGTTCCCTCCTAGGCCGAATTGCATCCCTTGCCGATGCGGCCGTCATGATTCCCGTCGATGATCGTGTCCAAATCACCCCATCCTGATCACCACGAATAACCTGAGGTAGGAGTCTACGTATCTCAATATACTCTACCGAGCCTTGCCCTGGCCAGTTCCAGACGTGGTCCGTAATAACCGCGCTCAGGCGTGAATCAGCAGGCAGACCCATCGCAATAGGCCCATGAGGAAACCTCTCCAGTAACGGTACATTCAACAGCCAAGGGTCCTTCCGTAGCCATATAGTCGAGCCATCAGCTACCCTAAATGTAATAAGTGAACGTACCACTGGTCTCAGCTGCATCAACTTCCGCCAACTCCACGCATCGTTCGGCGAGATAGAGTGATCCCACACCGATCGAGAATGCAGACGCGTTCTGTAAAGCCACTCCACCCAAACTGAATCAGGAGATCTTGTGAGTGCACTCCACAATTGCTTCATGAGCAGCGCCCTGTTATCAACCCCAATGGATCGAAGGCCCATTCCCCCCTCATAAACTGGGAGACAGAGGACATCCCACGCCACCTTTGCCGTCGATCCCCCCAAAGGAACTTCCTAAATCGCGTCTCCAAAGCTTGAACACCTTTAGGAAGCAAGAAAACCCCCGACCAGTATGCATGTAAAGCCTGAAGCACCGACTTAACCAGTTGGAGTCGGCCGGCGTACGACAGCGTCCGGTTAAGCCATGAGCCTATGCGCTGGTCTACTCTATGTAATAACGGTGCACAGTCAGCAAGCGACTGGCGTGTGGTGATAAGCGGTACCCCCAGGTAGCGGACTGGAAGATGTCCCACTCTATAACCCATCAGTGTCTGAATCTGCGCTGTCATCCCTTCCGCCGTTGTGACAAGTACATCTCGCTCACGTCCGGGTTTGGGAATAACCCTGACAGAGCCGCAAAGCGCCCCAGAGCATCCTTCAGCACACCAATCGATACAACATCCGCATGACTGAAGAGCAGCAGGTCGTCCGCAAAAATCAGAGAGGCCAATTGCATCGACTCACATCGCCAATGGTAGATAAACCTCGGTTCCTCCTCAATACATAAGGTGATCATCCCATACAGCACCTCCATAACCAGTGTAAATATATAGGGCGATATGGGATCTCCCTGCCATATTCCCCTCTTCCCCTCAAAGAATCCGACTACCTGCCCATTCAGGTTCAGCGAAAACGACGTCGTCGTCACACAAGCTCGAGTCCACCCTATGAAAGTTGGGTGAAACCTCATAGCCTCAAGTACAGCCAGTAAGAACGTCCACTCCACCTTATCGTAAGCTTTAGCTAGATCAATCTTGAACATAGCTCGCGGCGGCCTGCCTTTCGACTTATATCCCAGACATAACTCCTGTGCCAATAGGATGTTATCGCTGATGCGCCTACCAGGTATAAACGCCGTCTGTGTCCCATGCACCAACCCAGGCAGAAACGGCTTAAGTCTGTTCGCCAAAATATAACCTTGAACAACACATTACAACATGAAATGGGTCTACTCCGTTCCCGTCGCGGCGTCTCGATCTTCGGGATCAACGTGATAAGGGTACTGTTAAGCCCCTTGAGGAGCTTGCCCGTCCTAAAGAAATCCTGTACAGCCTCACCACTTCCTCGCCCACTATTTCCCAAGCCGCTTTGAAAAAGGCAGTCGTATACCCATCCGGTCCAGGGGCCTTCTTGTCTCCCATAGAGAAGAGGCGTCTCGTACTTCCTTACCATCCACTGGGCCTATCATAGATTGTGCATCTGCTGGGGAAAGCATGCGCGTGACTGCAGGTTGCACATCCGCCACAGCGATCGGCGTCGAATGGATGGAGTGTCCTAAAAGCTCCTGGTAGAACCCAATCAGCTCCCCCTCGATTTGGTGCGGTTCGTCCAACAAGACCCCCGCCGCATCTTCCAGAGCAACGATACGATTCGTAGCGCGCCGCATGGCCACCCTACGAAAGAAATACAAAGAGCATTGGTCACCATCCTTCAGCCAAGCTAGCTTTGCTCGTTGCGACAGCGCCGTATGTTCCATCTCCAGTGCCTTATAATACATCGAACGGCACAGCCGCTCTAGATCGTAAAAAAGGCCCTCCAGTGGATAGCGTGATGAGAACTCCTGTGCAAGATCGAGGAAATGCTTCGCCTCACTGACATTCTTAGCCAAATCCCCTTTGGGCCTCTTCATCTGTTGGAAAATCGGTTTCAACAGCTTCAACCGTTGCACAACAACGAACATAGGAAACCCATGAATTGGTATACCCCAAATGCGCTGCACCTGCTCGAAAAAAACTTCATCCTTGATCAATAGATTCTCAAAACGAAATGGCCCCTTGCACTGGCGAGGCACAACATTTCCCAATAGAATGGACGAGTGATCTGAGGATGCTGGAAGCCCACATCGACAGGTCAAGTCAGGAAATCGGGCAAACCACTGGGGGTTGGCCACTATACGATCGAGCCGCCTCCAAATGCCAGACAGATTCTTCTGCTGGTTGTACCACGTAAACATCTGCCCCGTCGTTGGTACCGTCCCCAGATCCGCCCCAACTAGACAAGCTTGAAACTCCTCCATATCCTGCGTAGCAGGCGTTCCCACCCGTCCCTCACCCGTGTGCAATATAGCATTGAAGTCCCCCAGGACCATCCATGCATCCGCCACACGAGTTTGGGACACTGTAATCAATTCCTCCCACAAAGGAGCTGTTCATCCCTCCTAGACTTCCTATACACAAATGTGACAAAAAGTGGGTCAGTCATGCCAGGTGATATCACCCTACAGTGAACTGCTTGGGTCGAGAACTCCAGGACGTCCACAGTCACAACAAATGGGTCCCATCCTAGCCAAATCCTCGTACCTGGGCCCTCCTCGTAGTCGTAAAACCATCTCCATTGTGACCGAATGCCACTCGATACAATCCCCGCGTTAGATTCTGTCGCACGGGTCTCCACCAGCCCAATCAAACTCAATCGCTCAAGTGCTGTCAAATCCCCCACCGCCCTCCTGTGGTCTTGCTTATTAAGACCACGTACGTTCCATGCGCCCAATGCTAACATAAATGCACCCCATTATGGGCTGCTTTTGCTTTAGGGCCCAGTTGAGATGTGATACTGTCCTGTTCGCCGGTCATGTCGCTTAACACTTCAAATCTATTCCGCCCCTCAACATTAGGGGCCAAATGTCCCCTCTGGTGCGATGGCTCTGGACTACGCCTAGGTATACTCGTCTCCCCACGGGCACGTTCCCCTTGCGTACACATTATATGAGGCCCCCCATCCGGTGAAGGCACCACCCTAATGGCCTTCCCCTTCGCACCAACCTGACTCCACTCCTCCTGGATCCGCCGTCCTACAAGCATGCGCCCTCGACCTCCCCCATTCCATTTCGTCCCTCGATTTTACCAAGGCTGGCGGCCCTTTGGTGGAGGGCTATGTCGTTGTCTGTTCGACCGTGATTGAGCCGCAGCTGGTCGATGTGCCACGCCCACCATTTGTTGCGATTGGCTCTGAGGTGGCACCGGCCCATCTTGCCCTTCCCCCCGCTTCGGACATTGCGCCTCCCGGTGTCCCCACGACTCACATGTAGAGCATTTGGAAGGCCTCCAATCGTACTCAACACGGATAGGGATAAGTTCGTCAGGCTCACCATCATCCAAAGGCAAACGAACATTGAACACGTCTACAAACGGTTCAGCCATCTTTTTCATGATCAAATGCGAGCATAATCAATTCGCTCCCCCTTAGTCGTAACGCCATCCGCATACAAAGGTCTGCCCACCACGCTCGCTACTACTCCAAGATGTCCAAAGCTCGCCTGGGATGTTCCACAATTTCACACATAATGGGACCTCAACCACCTCCTTCCGTTCGAACGACATCCTGGGTTTCCATGGTTCCAAGAATAATGGTTTACCTTGCATCAACCACGGTCCCCCTTCCAACACCTCAACGAAAGCCTCCTCCGAATCAAATCGGAATTTAAAAAACAATTAATGGTTGCTCGGACTTCCACCAGCCCCGTCCAAATCGAACGTAGATAGCGCTCAACAAAGGGGAAGTACGGCTTCTTTCCCAGAAAATAACCCACTAGCGTATGTTTCCAACGATCTACTCCACTTAGCGCCACCTCTCGTGAGGGTCGAGCCTCGCCAACCCCATCTACAATAGAAGGATGTGTGTAATCTAACTTCATTCCCCGATTATCAGACACGGGCGCATGCAACCTATTTGATCCCTTAACTGCTGCCACGAAAGACGACTCCTTGGACGTAATAGTGATTGGCCCAAGGCGAGAGAAAACCGGCCTACGGTGGTCCGATCCATTAAGCAGCCCATGGCTGCCCCCACCGCCTCCATTCAGCCCAGATGTCGTAGGGTTTGCTGACCCATCCAGGCCCATGGCCCCCTGCGATGACGTCATCCGACCCTTTGGTGATGCCACGGCTGGTGGGATCGGCGAAGCCATAGCTGTTGGGGATGGTAGACGCTCTTGATCAGAGATCGTCTTTGACACAGCAGAAACCCTAGGCAAGCAATCTTCAGTCTGCACTACTGCCGCGACGCACAGGTCATCAGCTGTGATCTCCTCGTCGACACTTTCTTCGTCCGCCGCCAAGCCCATATCGGCGCACCTTCTCACCGTCGGCACCCTTGCCGGCGGTGGCGTATCAGGCCTCCCCCATTGTCTCGGCCGCGGATTATGGCGAAGAATACCTCTGATCGGCACATGGCCTGCCTGGCGTGTCGGTGATCCTCTGGAAACCCTAGGTTCATCCCGTCCCCCACCACGATCAGAGCGACCCCAATTCAATTCTGTAGTTGGCTGGCCAGCCCGCCGCATCGCCCCAGCAGTGCGCCTCTCGTCAGATCCTTGAATCCTCCCATCAATTCACTGAATTTGACCCTATCAAAACACTCGGCAAACGCCGGGTATGCCTCGCAGATTGCCGCCAGATCTGGGACTGGATGCGTCGTGGTCCTTTTCATCAGGTCAGACGCCGCCACCTCTGAATCATCATTGCGCTGTCCATCCGCCTCAGCCCAAAGGTCGGTCCGTTCAGCCCGACAGTAGTCGGCGTCCCAGGCACAACCTTCGTCCCCTCAAACATCGCCCTCGTCAATCCGTCTGGTGAAGCTTCCATCGGATCCCGTCAGCGAAAACCTAGCCCCGATCAATCAAAATTCTCCAAGACGCGTATGAATCCCACCCGTAGGAGGTGCAGCCGGACACCACTGTAGCCGGCCGTTCAAGAGAGACCGGAACCGACGGCAACGAACGTTACCCGCGTGAAGAAATTTTAAAATCGCACTACTGTGTGAAAATTGCACACAGTCGAGGTGTACCACTTCCAGAATTAGTATTACTATTTTTTGACTTGGAGTATTCGGCATAAAACTTGTTGGTTGGTTAAAATTTGTGATAACTAACGTCTTTTTATGAATTTGATTTTAACCAATCTACCTCGATTTTTTTAGGGGAAACAAATAAAATAAAAATAATTGCTTTCAAAATTAACTCTAATATTTTCGACATCTGTTGCTTTAAGTCTTGCAGATTTATAAAATGAGAAGCGGAGCCAGATGTCATCAATCAGAATTACAGGGAGTTAATTGCATTTATTTTCACATATAGGGGGAGCAATTGTGTGATTTACTTGAAAATCTTGGATCAATCTGAAAACACAGAGAACCTTGCTATCGAGAAATTTGAGCAAAATTCATAATTTTCCTATACAAATTCTCGAGCAAAAAATTATTTGGGACCAAGTTGTAATTTTCATCTGCATAGGGCGAAAATTAAACAGGATCCAAATGAAATTTTTCATTCGAAATTGTGTCGCGAGGAAAATTAAACAGTAAGTAACCATAGGAAATTTCCCGATCGTAAGTTTCTCGATCGCAAATAGTAACAGGCCTAAATATTCTTAAGTGACGAAAACGTCTAATCAGCCCATAAAGAACTTAATGCTTGCAGTCGAAAAATACACGCAAAACTCTCAATCGCAAAATTCAACAGTCAAAATTCTCGTGCGAAAAACTTTCTCTCTTAAAAAGACGAACGGAAAATTCTTCAATCTTTCGATTTTTCTTCAAATCTTCGTCTTTAAGAGGTAGATTCGACATTCTTTAGGGGTTTCGGTGTATTTGAACTCATTTATATCTAATTTCTGTAATCTTTCGCCTGATTATGTGATAATTTCTCGTATGTTCTTAATATGGAAACTCGAATGCTAGTTTGCAGTGTTTTAAGACCAGTTTCTATGCATAATCTAGGTTAAAAACTGTGTAATAAGATAGTTTAGAAGTTTCATGAACGGATAATGGTACGTTACTTTGATTTTCTGCGTTTGATTGGTAGACAGACCAAAACTGGATTTTAAACATTTGAAGGCGTCGAAGAACTTTCTCGCTCGCATACAGTAATAATCGAAGTTTAATTTGATTCCGTTACTGTTTGCTTCGTAAAAGATTCTCAATCGCAAGACTTGTTGACTTAGTCGTCCAGATAAATAACGTAGATCGAAAAATAATTACCATTGAGAAATTTCGATTTGATTTTATTCGAGGGCAAAGATTACTGAACGGAACAGATTAAATAGATATCTTTAAAGTTTTCGAGCGCAAAACTTACAATCGCAAATAATAATTCGATTCCAATTTCGTTCTCGGTCGAAAATGCTAACGTCGATGAAATTAATTTTTCGATGATAAAAAATTTTTCGATCGTAAAAACACGCAGCGACAATTTTGATCGATCGGAAAATTTTCTCGATGTTTGACTTAGCTTCTCGTTGATAATTTTCTCTATCGTAAAATTTCACAGCGAAAAACTATTTTACAATCGAAATACTTTCTCGCTCGACAATTTTCACAGCGAAAATGTTATTCATGCGTGAAAAATTTCGATCGTATATTTATGCGGAAATTGATTTTGTCGATCGTAAATTTACACGGAAATTTTTCTCGATCGTAAAATTTCTCGGCTACATTTTCACACGTTAAATTCAACACTTGGAAAATTTTCTAAGTCCTTTTCACTGTAGCTCCCCTTAGCGAATAAAATTTTTCTCGATCACAAACTAACACGGAGAATTGTATTCAAAAATTGCACTTAGAAAATTAAATTGAGAATTTCAACTCGCGCGACAAAACGAACGGAGTGAACAGTACTTAATATTTTCAACACTTCATCGAACTTATATGCTTATGTTGTATTCAAATTACCTCTTTAACATTGACTCCGTATGATCTATGTGCAAAATCCATAATGTCAAACATAATATGACATGATCCATGTTCATGGTTTGATAAAGTCTAAATTCGACTCAAATTATAATTCTTAAACTAATGATTTACATTTCATGTGTATATTTCAGATGAATCACTATCCCACATAAAATCACATTTACGAAAAGGCCCTGTACCTTAATGTACACGACACCAACTTCCAGCTCGACATAACGTCCTTTCGGTGTCTTGACGAGATAATGGTGTCTATAGTACAAGGCCATCCCCTGTGGCATGCACTGACGGTGACGGCCTCAGTGCCTATGGTTTACCTTCAACAATTTTGGGGGATGATCAAGAGCCACGTTATTGAAGGGGCGTACAGCTTCACAACGGTGGTAGGGACGAGGCACGTCAATATGAACTAGAATGACTTCGGTCTTATCCTCGACCTCCCCTACAACCCAAATTACGACCCTCTTCCAACTGATGCCGAGCTAGTGTGTGACTTCCTCCAGATGGGATACCGTCCACCGCTCATCAAACTCGCACAAATGCATAGTAACAGGATTCCACACCCATGGAAGACATTGTTTGGGATTATCAAGAAGTGTCTATCTATCTAACGTGATTTTCACACACTTCGAAAAAACCCTATTACTGTGTGCGATTTTCACACACTTCGAAAAAACCCTAGCCGATTTTCAAAATTTGATTCCCGCCTACCTCGTTCACTCTCCCGGCGCCGATCTTCACCGCCTTGCAGATCGTCGACGAACCTCCTACCCCCTCCATCGCCGGATTCTCACGGCGGTGGGAGGATTTTAATCCTTCTCGGCTATTTGCGTTTGAATATCTCGTTCAAACTTGTCCAGGGCTGTTGCGATCGCCCTAGAATCTGATTTCATGGCGTCCTCTTCGACTATGATTGGTTCTCTGATGTCATCCGCGCCTCCATCTACTCGGGTGATTAGGATACTAACGCCGGAATTGGAGAATTTTCCGGGATCTGATGTACGTGATAATGGGGCCGCGATCGATCTCTTGGTGACCAAGAAACGTGGCGGCGCTTCTTCTTTGGCAGAGTGTGACGATGGTCTGTCGAATCTGAATCGGTCTGAGAGGATTTCATTTGATATTACGGAATCTAATACCGGTTTAGATCGTTCGGCGCGGGATTTATCTCAAGATCTTGAGTTTATCCGGTTGAAATATCCCGAATTCGCGGCTTCGTTTGATTTTGAATCGTGTAAAGCATTGGCTGATCGTGTTATGGGGAGGAAGGATGCCGTGAATGTGGCTCACACCACGACGGTCCAGAACTCATCGATCGGCCATCATTCTGAGCCGTCAATGGATTTGGCCACGGTATCTCAGCGAAACCCTAAATTTCGAGGGTTTTCTACTGCTACAACTAAAGCAGCCGATCCTATCCCGGCGAGTTCCGCGTCGGCTGCGACCGTCTCTAGGGCGTCTGCACAGGGGTCGAAGGTCCATGATAGGTCTGATCGGAGATGGGATCCAAATCGACGACGCGGTTGTCTCCATTTTGAAAAGGGCTGCCGATCGGAAGGGTACACCACCGCCGCCGAAAATTCTGATGGTATTTCTGATGGTGCGAACGATGACGTGCGGCCACATGACCATCTTGAAGCCAACCGTGACGTCGACGACACGATAGTTCCATCGCCGGAGCCTAGGGATTCCGTTCATGGGCCTAGGGTTTCTGAGTCGTATGCGGCTAGACTCATTGGTTCTTCTACGACGGGGCGGGAGAACATGACGCGAATCAAGTTGGACTATACGCCACCTACGCTCATTGACGGCTTGCTTGAAGTACGACCCACGTGGGATGTTGCGAAGAAGGGGTTCGCGAGGTGGGATCATACACTTGTTGGATATTTCCTTGGGAAGAAACCGTTCTTTCCTTTCGTTGAGAGATTTTTCCGTAATCTGTGGGCGGGTGTTGTCGAGGTCAAGGCGACACAAACGGGTTCTTTAAATTCCGTTTTGAGTCCGAGGAGGCGATGAACCGTGTGTTGGACGGAGGCCCGTGGCTTATGCATGGGCAGCCTCTATTTCTTGAGGCATGGCGGCCGGGCATGGCTCTTGATAAGCGGGACCAATCTGAGGTTCCTCTTTGGATTCGATTATGGCACGTGCCCGGGGAATTCTGGACTCCGGAGGGCCTCGGTGTTGTGGCTAGTGCGGTTGGGCGTCCATTGTTTACGGATGGTGGGACGACCAATATGACTCGTATTGACTTTGCGCGAGTTTGTGTCATGAAGAAGTTAGATGAGCCGTTTATCGACAAGTTTCAGATTCGCCTACCGAATGCCGATGGTGGATGGGATGGGAGTGTTCTTGTACGGGTCGAGTATGAATGGAAGCCAACAAAATGCGGGGAGTGTGAATCTTGGATGCATTCAACGGCCGCATGTCTACGGAATAAGGGGAAAACCCCGGCCCGGTCCAACCTCGGCGTCGCGCAAACGAGTCGGTTGAAGCCCAACCCGATCGTGAATGGAAACGTTTGGGCCGCAAGGGAAAAGCGAAAGTTACGGACCACGACATTGGGGCAACGGCCAGCCGGCTTTCTCACGACGAGCCACGGATTAATCCTAATCCGCCGCCTAGACAAAGCTCGCCGAGACTCACTTCCCCAAGAAGTAGCCCGCCTCGGCCGAATGGAGTGGCGGCTCTCTCGAAGGTGGCCGGAGCTGATAGGAACTCCTTCTCGGTACTTCAGGGTCTCTCTGAATCTGGTGATATACCTTCTACATCCTCGGGTCCTAATTATGCAGCCCGCTCGAGGGGTGATCCATGATCAGTGTCGGGGTGTGGAATGTGGTGGTCTCAACAAGCGGGACCACGGGAGGGGAGTGGAGGAGTTGGTGGCACGTAACGGATTGCTTTTGATTGCTCTCTTGGAGACTAGGGTTTCCACAGTTAATGCAGCTTCAATCTCGGGCAGAATTAACGCTGCATGGACGTGGTTTTTCGACTATGAGGGCGGCCCCGGATCACGCATTTGGGTTGGATGGGACCCATCTTGGATTCAGGTCTCGGTTGAGGCCTTTACTGCGCAGTCTATCCATTGTAAGGTGTTCTCTATTGCTGCTAATGAGACAACTTACGTATCTTTTATTTATGGAAAGAACCGAAGGGAGGAGAGGTGTGAGCTTGGGAGGATGTTGTTGGTACGTCTGCGCTACGCCACAATGACCCATGGATTGTCTTAGGTGACTTTAATGCTATTGTGGAAGCTGCGGAAGGAAGGGGAGGAGTCATTACCGATCGAGATACCCGTGATTTACGCGACTGCTTGCTTCGAGCGGATTTGATGACGTTGCCGCATACCGGACAATTTTTTACGTGGTATAATCAGCAACGGGCCGAGGCGGGAATCTGGCGAAGACTTGACCGTGTGATTGGTAATCCGGTGTGGTTCGCCAAGTACCCCGATTGCTCCTATAGGGCTGATTTGCCCGGGCCTTCTGATCATAGCCCGTTGCTTCTTGGCGAAGTCCGTGGTACCCCGAGGCTATCGACGTTTCGCTTCGATAACTTTTTGATACATGATGCATCATTTTGGCGCAAGTCCAGCGGGTTTGGGAGGTTTGCGCGATCCGGTTACCCTATGTATGTTCTCACAAGGCGCCTTAAGGACCTCAAGCATATATTTCGACAGATGCGTAGGTCGAAGGGGGACCTAGCGATGAATGTTGTTGAGGCCAAGCGATTCCTCGACATTAGTCAAGATTTCACAAGCAGATTCCCGGATGAGACGTTTTTCCATGACTTGGAGCGATTCTGCCGGGACTTATACACGAGGGCGGTTGATATGGAGCATTCTGCGTTGTCACAACGGGCCAAGCTAACTTGGCTTAAGGAGGGTGATCAGTGCACGTCATTCTTTTTCCGAAGGGTGGCTATGCGACGCGCAAGGAACCGGATTCTTGCATTGGATTCTGAGAGCGGGAGCTGATCCAGTGGTGAGGGGCCCGTTCGGGATGAGTTGGTGCGATTCTATCGAGATCTGTTGGGCGTCTTGGCGAGGTCTAATCAGGTTACCCAGGCGGATCTAGAGCCTTACATCACTCGATCTCTTTCGGGGGATACGGCTACTCATATGATTAGACCCATTGAGCCGACTGAGATCAAGGAGGCTCTCTTCTCCATGGGGGACGAGAAAGCTCCGGGACCGGACGGCTTTACGGCCGCTTTCTTTAAAGCGGCGTGGAGTATTATTGGGGAGGATCTCATTCTCGCGGTTCAGGACTTCTTTTTGACGGGCCGGCTGCTTAAGGGTCTTAATAGCACGTCCATCACGCTCATTCCTAAGGGGGACTCACCGAGGACAGCGGCTGATTATAGACCTATCTCGTGCTGCAACGTCCTGTTCAAGGTAATCTCTAAGGTTATTGCCAACAGGTTGAAGCTTGTTCTTGGGGAGCTTGTTCATCCGACTCAGACGGCCTTTATTCCGGGACGGAAGATCAGTGATAACATTCTGTTAGCCCAGGAGATCTGTTTGGGGTATAACAGCATGAGCCGTCCCCCTCGCGTTGCGCTCAAGGTGGATTTGGCTAAGGCCTACGATAAGGTCGAGTGGAGTTTCTTGCTGGCTGTTATGGAAGCAATGGGTTTCCACCCGACGTTTGTGGATTGGGTTCGCTGCTGTGTCACTACGACGACCTTTTCTATTAACCTACATGGAGCGCAGGCGGGGTACTTCCAGGGGAAGAGAGGTCTTCGACAAGGAGACCCTTTATCCCCGTACCTTTTCACGCTGGTGATGAGATTTTACGGGGGATGGTTACACACCGCATCTGCCATGAACCGCGATTTCTTTATCATTGGCGTTGTGAGACGTCGAAGCTGGCCATGCTTGCGTTTGCGGATGACCTATTACTCTTTTGTCATGCTGATGAGGTTTCGATTGGGGTTCTTAAGGCAGCGCTGGATGACTTTGCGGCGGCTTCGGGTTAGAACCGAGCCCCGCCAAGAGCGAGATGTTTGTGAGCAAGCGCGCTGAGAGCTCATCGGCGCAGTTTCAGACGATTCTAGGCATTCCTCAGGGGCATCTGCCTGTGCGCTACCTGGGAGTTCCATTGATTCCAGGTAGACTATCTATCTCTGATTGTGCGCCTTTAGTGCAGAAGGTCGATAGGAGGTTGGGTTCATGGCTGAACAAGTCGCTCTCTTACGCTGGGAGAGTGCAACTTATTAAGTCCGTTCTCTCTGCACTTCATATCTATTGGGCGGGAATATTCCTTCTCCCGAAGGGGGTTATTCGGGCTATTGAGGCGCGCTTGAGGAATTTCTTATGGCTGGCTCACCGGCGCGAGTTGCATGGGCTGATATTTGTCTACCGATCGCCGAGGGAGGACTTGGGATACGCCCCATTGAGACCGAAAATCGAGCACTGCTGCTTCGACATTTATGGAGTGTGGCCTCGCATGCTCCAGACTCGATTTGGGTTGACTGGCTGTACTGCACTAGATTGCATAACAGATCGCTTTGGGAGATTTCGCCGGGGAGCAACACCTCTTGGAGTTGGAGGAAGTTGCTCAAGCTTCGGAACGTCCTTCGTTCCTTCATATCTTATCAGGTGGGAGACGGGCGCTCCATATGGCTATGGAAGGACCCTTGGCTGCTGATGACCTCGCTGATGAAAGATATCCAAGGGGGCCGATGGTGATGGGACTGCCGCATGACTCACGCCTCAGTGAGGTTATTACGTCGGATGGTTGGTCTTGGCCAGCCACGACGTCATCCGAGTTTTTGGAGTTTGGCCCTCTTTTACCACAGGTGGATCCGTCGCAGTCTGATCGTGTTCGCTGGATAGGGACCCCTGATGGACGTTTCTCTTCGAGGGCGGTTCGTGAGGCCACTCGACCGCGGCGGGACAGAGTCATTTGGGCTTCTCTCTTCGGAGGCTGTCTACGTATCCCACGCCATGAGTTCATTCTCTGGCTTGCTATACGAGGCCGTCTATCCGTTCGTAGCTTACCATGGGTGGCTCAGCGCGCAGGAACGGATGCCTGCCTCCTCTGTGATAATGGGAGTCGGGAGACGATCTCTCACCTATTCTTTTCTTGCCCCTTTTCGTTGCGATGCCGACGAATACTTAGGGACAGGATAAGGTGGCGGATACCATATATTGAGTGGGACAGGAGCATTCACTGGGCTGCCCTGAAGTGGAGAAGCCGACATCTAGTTCATATTGCTTATCGACATGTCCTTGCATCGATTGTCTATCACATCTGGCAGGAGCGGAACAGGCGATGGAGGGAGCACATCCGTTCTACCCCAGCCCATGTCGTGGCCACGGCCCTCGGTATTCTTGGTGCCCGGCTTGGGACTATAGGCGAGAAGCATGCTCTTCAGCAGGCTGCTATTCGGCGGCTATGGAGAGTGGCATGGTAGATAGTTATGTTTGACATATGGTTTGTTCACCAGTAGCCTGTTACTGGTTGCATGTGTTGAGTTATACTCGCACCCATTCTGTATACATTCACCATATATATATAAACTGGGACCTATTCCAAAAAAAAAAAAAGAAGTGTCTATCCCCGAAGCACGCCGGCTTCGACAAAGGCAACGGCAACATTCTGAGGATTTTCTATGGAATCATCTTCTAACGAAATTACGATTTTGCTCAACTGATCTGGAATGATCTAGCCGAGCAGATCAGACAGAAGGAAAATAAACGCTCAAAGAATGTGCCGTACGCCCGGTGGTTCTCCGTCATCATCCGACAATACATGGAGATGTACGAGCAGAATATTCCCCGCCTGCCTCCGGGAGGAAACTATTAGCCACCTAGGCTAAAGTTCTTTCACCAACCCAAACTAACGGACTTGAACCAACCGTCAATAGCCATACCGTTCGAGTTGCTACGTCTCGCCGACCCCTCGGGAGATGTCTACAAACTCTACTGCCGGGAGAATCATCTGACGGAACAGATGATCAGAGGACCCCCGACAGATTTCACAGTCAGCCCTCACCTATAGCAAAGCCCTGAGGACACGATGATCGATGCAGTGGCTCAGGAGCTTGAACAGGAGCCCTCAATACAAGCAACTCAGCAACCAGATCTTGAGGTCATGATGATAGATGAAGTGGCCCTTGAAATGGAAGCTGAAGAACAAAACCAGGAGCTCCAGATGGAAGTGCCCATCATTGTCGGCATGCTCGAAGAACCTATTGAGGAAGGTATTCTAGCGGCACAGCCCGAGATAAAAACGGGGCACATTTCACCACCGCTGGCTACTACGTCAGAAACAGAGGGTCTAATTTCAACAATACAACCTATTCAGCCTCCGGTGATGGAACCAGCCAGTGAGGATGTAGAACGAGGACTCTCACCTCACACGGCTATCCCATCAGACACGGAGTCAGATGAGGAGATTCGGTTGATTAGAAGGACTCCGAGACGATTGAACGTAACATTCGAGTCCCTCTTCGAAACCATCACTGAACCATCAGACACAGCGCCGACTATCACTCCAAGTGTTGCGGACCCCCTTAGCTCGATCTTGAGCCGCAGCACGTCACGACGGGACCGGAAGCTCCGATGTCTGATACACAGGTTCCCACTGAACCTGTCACAACACCTAGAGAGGAGAATCTTCAAGATTCGACTCAAGGATTGGGTAGAAGTCTCCAACAGTCCAACCTCAAGTGACTGCGAGCCAACCTGAGGAGTCAGTGTTAGCTCAAGGGTTGATAACAGGCGATATCAGTCGTCCTGGACCATCCACAATGGAGGCGTCCACTCCGTACATGACTGTAGACTGACTTCAGGCCGCTCTCGCTAATACGATGAAGAATTTTGAAGATAAAATTATGGAGAGCGTGCGCAATGCCATCGAGACGTCCCGCCAAGATCGTGGGAAAGCACCCGTCTCGGAGCCATCTTCATCACAACCCATCCTTACACCCCCTCAACCCATACTTCTCTCACAAATCCCAACACCCTCCTCACCCACAACCTCATAAATCCTACCACAATACCCATCAGCGAACTCAACTCCATTCTGGTCGCCAGGCTGTTGGAATTGACTACACGAACGCCGGAAGAAGATGATCTCTTCGGCCGTCTCATTGATCGTCCTGACCCATCCGAAACATGCTGTGGCCAAGGCTCCCACTCCAAACGCCGATATGACGACCCACACGATCAGGACCGTCCTGAGGGGGAGAAGAGGCCAAGGATAATCAAAAGGGGTCAGAGACAGAACCCTAGCGCGACTCAGACAAGTAAAGTCGCTGGAACCTCACAACCCACTACCCAAACAACCACCACCACGCGCTGCACCACTCAAACCCCAAACCCAAACCCACATCGACCCACCAACCTTTCAAATAAGAACGCCTCCGCCCACACCAACAACCTTCTCAAGCCCCTTGCTTCCGGAAGAAAAAGCAAGTGCTGCCATGCTTGTTGCCCTAGCGCAGACTCAGACGACTCCCTCAGCTGCTCTAGACCACCGGGACCATCAGGACATGGCGTCAATCCACACGAGGTCCTGGACAAATACATATTCGAAGGACAGTGGATGACCCATTCCATGCCCGATGTACATCAAAGACAACGGCTTCAGGACGTTCGACATTCCTACAACAAGCCTCGGTAGAACTTGTGCTCATAGAAGATGAAGAACTTCAGGAAGGTGAAGATTACCAGCAAGATATCCCAAGGCTACCAGAGTTGATCGCGCAACGAGCGGTTTCCCCCACAAGACAATGCCAGGGACCGTTCGGATCGACACGCCATGAGAGAACATCAAAATCAAAATCCCCTTCCTTGAAGAAGTTCGTGAATACATCTGGAGGTCGCCAGACAAGGTCAAGAAGCCGAACGAGTTTGAGCTAAGAGGATCTCTCACTGGGATCAGCAGAAGAGGATGACCTACATCTGGATGCTGACTCAACTTGGACCTGATGTAAGGATGAAGATGACTAAAGCTCGAGGAATCATTATCAGAGTCTATCTTCTATCTGCCAGCTTCTCAGCGTCCATTGTGTCAAAGGAGGTCTTCCAACCCCAACCTACGTTATCGAGCGAGTGGACAGAACCCGAGAGGAATTAAGCGAGAGCGATCTACCGTACCTCCCTGCTGACAAGGTATACAATCTCTATCAGCTGTACGTGAGAAGTACAAAGGTCCTCAAGGCTTCGTCAAGAAAGAAGGTCTCGAGGGGCTCTTCGGATTCATGATGCGCCAAGTCAAGTACTTGGCACATGACCTTCAGATGGCTCTGGAGAGCAACATGAAGAAGGTCAACATGACTGCACCGCTCAATGAAGGACCTGAGATCGAAGGGCTTCCAAGCAATCATGTACACATCAGCTCAGTCCTAGGCATCACCTACCACAATCCAATCATCAAGAAGACTAGGTTGATGCTGAAGACTGAGATTCATAAGTTTTGCGATGGAACGCTCAATGTTATCAGGAGGAATATAGAGCAAAAGTTGGAAGAAATCAACCGAGAGACGATGCTGAGAATACATCGGTTCGTGAGAAAACAGCCGCTCCTGATGGAATTGCTAGATGACATCGAGGAGCGCCTGAAGCTGAGGGAAACGCTCAGGAAATATGAGCATGCGCTGGGCTTGAGTAGGTCGTACTATGCCCGACAAGGACAAATGGAGCGGAACGACAATCAAGCACAAAGGGGGAGATTGTAGAGTATCAATTTGAATTGTGCTTAATTTCATTAGTTGTCCTTATAATTAGGGGTTATGTATAGTAGTCCTTAGATTGGGACTAGTTTGATATTTATAACAAGTTTGTTTGGTATAAATAGTTGTACACACATTGAGAAAAAGAGAAGAAAATTAGATAATCAATCCGAAAGGCTGCCGAATTCAATTCTAGTTAGAGAAATAGCAAAACTTTCTCACACTAAAGGAACTCTCTCTCGTGTTCTTCAAGTGATGGTTTTCGATCGAAATTCATATTTCAATAATTCTAATCGATTTCCATAGAATTTACGTCTAGGATTGATTGTGTTGACAAACGGGGATCTAACAATTCTAACGGTCAGATTTCGAGGGCGAAATCCTTTTTTTTTTGGGGGGGGAGGATATAGTAACCGGATCCCCTCCGATTAGCCAATAAATTTGCACACATATTTGATGTTTATTGGACTGCGTATAATGATATGCTTATGTGACTACATGAAGTTCGTGGATTAACTATGTGCTTACACGATTTCACGAACTTTATACATGTAATTATGTGAACATGTGACGATCCGAATTTTGTGCATCAACTATGTGCTTACGTGATTTGATGTATTTCGTGTAGCAAATTATGTGTTTATGTGATATCTAACTCGTTAGGGAATTTTTAAAAAGAATAGGATAAGAAAACCTACTAAACAAATAATATTATAGTAAGTAAATACCTAAGTGAGAATAATCACAAATATAGGGACCATTTTGTTATTACCATTAATAACATAAAAACCTATAATATATATGAAAAAGAAGGGATGAGAGATATTTTTTATTCACGTACTAAGAACGAAAGTTACAGAGAAGGGAGAGGATCGAACTTGAGCTTTGTGAATGGATAAATTTACTATGCTTTTTCGTTTTTTAGCTTGTGATTTTAAGTTCTAAGTTTAGATCAAAGATGTTTAGGATACTAGCACTCAAAAATCCACTCGAACTCGTGTTTTGTTTTTTAGTTAAGATTTTAGGGTTTTGAGTTCATACAACCTTCATCGTGTTTTTGGAAAAGAGGGTAGTTAGATCGAAAATCTTAGCGTTTCGCGGGTCTAAAGGTGTTTGTTTTGTGAGGGAGGTCGTGAAGTGTGGACTTCGCGACCCCTAGATCGCGAACTTGAGACTTGGGTAGCCCTTAGCAAGTCACGAACTCTAAAGGTTAGGTGGTTGGACTCGCGAAAGGACCTCGCGAGTTATGAAGTTTGCGAATTGGCTAGAGGCTTAAGGGTTCGCAAAGTGTGAGGCATCAAAAGTCACGAAGTGAGCCATGCAAGGTACTTCGCGAACCGTGAGAAGTTCACGAACTCATGCAAGGCGCGAGGTAGAGTGGTTCGCGAAGTGAGTTTGCAAGGGTCTAACTTGGCGAATCCATTTGCTTCGCGAATTAGATGTAGAGGGTCATCTTCGCGAGGTGATTAATTGATATCAAGGTCAAGAATTGAGTAAACTTGGCGAATTGTATTGAGCAACGAACTTCGGCAAAGTAAGGGAGATATCGCGAATCATGATTCGAGGACCCTTGGTGGGATGAAGTTCGCGAATCCAAGGTGTCCTCGCTTGCATGGATTCGCGGAATGGGGATTTTGCGGGTTCAACAAGTCACGAAATTCAAGGGGATTCGCGAAGTAGGCTAAGTCGCGAAGTGAGGGCTTCATGAGTGACACGTGAGCTCTAAAGGCCCTAAGAAGTTCACGTTCTCGACAGTGAAGGAGGGTTCGCAAAGTAGGGCAAGTCACGAGCCATGCCTGGTTCGCGAATCGTACGACTTCGTGAAGCGTTGAAGTCGCGAACCATTGGGAGTGAAGAACAATACACACTTCGTAAAGTTGTTGGTAACTAAGCTAGTTGGCGGGCTAAGGAGTGTTGCGAAGTGAGGAGTGTCACGAGTTGAGCAAGTCAAGAACCAACCTAAGGCTTTAGGGTTCGCGAAGTAGAATAGCTAAACAAATAGAACAAGCGAGAATTGAGAACTTCACGAATTGAACTTCACGAGCCGAGATAACTTGGCGAAGTGAGTGGGAGAGCGAGTTCGCGAAGTAGAGTAGTTTGCAAACCAGGTGTAAAAAGGTGAACTTCGCAAAATTGAGCGAGTGTCACGAGTCATAGGTTGTCGAATTAGGGTTTTTCTAATGAACTTCACTTCACGAATTATGAGATGTGGCTCCACGAATTAGGAAGGTCACGAAGTTAAGTCTAGGTCTAAGGGTAGTTCGCGATACCTAAACTTGGCAAGTCCATAGCAAGTCACGAATTATGTATGCTTTGCAAGGGACTTCGCGATTTATAAGATGGAAGATGCATTTTGCGAATTAAGTGAGTAGAGGGCGAGGGTTCACGAAGTGGGTGAGATGTCGAGGAATCATGTGTGCACCACTTCGCGAGTTATAATGGTTAGGATAGTTTGTGGGCCATGTAAATTTCACGGCTCTTGGTAGTTCGCAAAGTTTAAGGGATAAATTAACTTATGACGCAAGGAAATCACGGAGGTTCCCTTGTGGGTGAAACTCTGGAATGTGCCGGGAGAGTTTTGGACGGCCGCTGGTCTTGGTGACGTGGCTAGTGCAGTGGGGACGCGTTTGTTCACTGATGGTATTACGGCGGATGGTGATCGAATAGACTTTGCCCGAGTTTGTGTGCTGAAGAGTCTCGCTGAACCGTTCCTGGAGGTTTTCCATCTTCGTATGCCCACGGAGGAGGGTGGTGTATCGGGTATTATCCCTGTCCGGGTCGAGTACGAGTGGAAGCCGGCCCGGTGTGAGGTGTGTAGTACGTGGTCTCATGGCCCTTCTTATTGCCCCAAGCGATTGTCGTCTAAGCCATCGAGGGTGCCGACGGCTCGGCCCGCTCTAGCAGGTCTACAGCTACCACATCAGCCCCCCTCTATCCCGCGGGCAGCCATCACCCCTTCCGCACGCCCTGCAGCCCAGGCTAACCGTGGCAGGCCTAAGGCAGCGCCTGCTGCAAAGGTGGCTCCTGCTATTCATGTGTCTCCGCCGCTCGAGGCAGCGAGTAGGGTTTCTTACTGGCGCCAAGTAGGTACGGAAGGCAAGGCCATACGTGTGCCTACCCCAGCTGATGTGGATCGCCCCATGTTGAGTACAGCTTCGAATCCCTCCAACTCTGATGCGTGGACCCGGACCTCCCACCTGTTTCGTCCTTTATTTCGTGAGGATGTCACTAAAGCAGACCAGAATGCTTTCGCCATCCTTCATTCCATTGATCCGGATACTATGCACACTTCTGTTTCCACGGGCCCTAATGTTGATGCAGCCCGCCCCTCGGGTTTCCCATGATCAGGTTCGGTTGTTGGAACGTCCGTGGTCTAAAAAGGGTAGACCACAGGAAGGCGGTGGGGGATTGGGTTACTGGTCAGGGTGTTCATCTGGTTGGGTTGCTTGAGACACGTGTTCTGGAGAGTAATGCCCCTCGTATTTCAGTGGTCTTCGGGCATGCTGGTCCTGGTACTACGATTATGCTAATGGTCCTGGTTCTCGATTATGGGTGGGTTGGGATCCGCGTGAGATCTCACTCACAGTGTTGTCCACTTCGGACCAATCTATCCACTGCAAGGTTTCGCATATTGCAACAGGTTCTGTTATATTTGTTTCTTTTGCTTATGGTAGGTCGACACGTGGGGAGCGCCAGCCCCTCTGGCAGGATCTTGCTTTTTTCTCCTCTCGTATTGATGACCCTTGGGTGGTGGCGAGGGATTTTAACGCCATCCTTTGTGCGACAGAGGGGCGTGGGGGATCTCCCTCTCCGATTGGTATGTCTGATTTTGGCGCAGCTCTGCTCCGAGCGGATCTCTCTATTGTTCCATCCACAGGCCAGGAGTTTACTTGGTCGAATCGGCAAGGGGGGAGTGCAGCTATCTGGCGGAGGCTTGACCGTATGGTGGCCAACCCACAATGGTTTGCTGCATGGCCTGATTTCCTTGTGTACTGTGCATTGCCTGCCACGTCGGACCACTCACCTGTTGTTCATGGGCCTGCACCGACCTCTCCTCGACGAGCTTGCTTTTGCTTTGAGAATTTCCTCATTAAGCAAGCAGGTTTTTTGGACCACGTGCAACGTGTTTGGGGGGAGACGCTTTTAGGTTACCCCATGTTTCGGGTCGTGGCCCGCTTGAAGAAGCTTAAGCTGATTTTTACTTCTCTTCAGCGGGCTAAGGGCGACTTAGCAGTCAATGTGGCTGAGGCGAAGCACTTCTTGGATGTCGCACAACACTACACGGCGTTACACCCTTTTGATGATCGGCTTCGTCTCCTTGAGCGATGTTGCCGTCTGATTTTTGCGCATGCGGTTGAGATCGAGCAAACATTGCTCTCACAACGAGCTAAGATGGCATGGCTTAAGGATGGCGATCAATGTATGGCCTTTTTATTCCGTAAGGTGGCAGTGCGTAGGTCGCTGAACCGGATTGTCACTCTGGAATCTGCCACGGGTGCCCAGTTGATCCATCCCGCGGAGATTGAGTCTGAGCTTTTGGGCTTTTATGAGGACCTGTTGGGGCAGTCTTCTCGTGCCACGCCGGTGCTTTTTCATGATGTCCAGCCCTTCATTTCCCGTCGCCTTTCTCAGTCGGAGGCGGCTACTGTGGTGGCGGACTTGGAGGATGCTGAGGTTCGCTGTGCGCTCTTTTCCATGGGTGCTGAGAAAGCTCCGTGCCCTTACGGTTTTACGACCGCTTTCTTCAAAGCGGCCTGGGAGGTGGTGGGTGCTGACATTATTGCCGCGATCCGGGACTTCTTTGTGACGGGTCGCCTCCTACACGGACTGAATAGCACGCTTATCACGCTTATTTCGAAGACGGAGTGTCCCCGGAGGCCTACCGACTTCAGCCCTATCTCGTGCTGCAATGTCTTGTACAAGATCATCTCGAAGATCCTTGCTAACCGGCTTAAGGCTCACCTTCCGAAGCTTGTTCATGGCTGCCAGACAGCGTTCATCCCAGGCCGACATATTACCGATAATATTATGCTTGCCCAGGATTGTGCCATGGCTACAATACCCAGGGCCATCCGCCTCGAGCGATGTTTAAGGTGGATTTGGCTAAGGCTTACGATCGGGTTGAGTGGAGTTTTATTTTGGCTACGTTGCAGGGCATGGGGTTCCACCCACTTTTTGTTGAGTGGATCCGGACTTGTATCACGACGCCCTTTTTTTCCCTCAATGTTAAAGGTCGACCTACGGAATACTTTGAGGGTAGGCGGGGTCTACGACAGGGTGATCCGATCTCGCCGTATCTCTTCACCCTTACTATGGAGGTTCTCCGTGGTGTGGTGTGCTTGGGCATTCAGGAGGAGCCTCGCTTCCAGTATCACTGGCGTTGTGAGGGTATTTCTCTTCCTATGTTGAGCTTTGCTGATGATTTATTATTGTTCTGTCATGCTGACGCGATATCGATTGGGGTGCTTAAGTCAACTCTTGATCACTTCTCGGCTCTTTCTAGATTATGCCCTAATCCTGAGAAGAGTTAGCTATTTCTCTCTCGCCGAGCTTCACCATTAGCGCCGCTTCTCCAACCGATTATGGGGTTCCCTTTGGGATCACTTCCTGTTCGATACCTGGGCGTCCCCTTGATCACGTCTCGTTTATCACTGGCCAATTGTGCCCCTCTCCTGCAGCGGGTTGATCGTCGCTTGGGCTCCTGGCTCAATCGGTCCCTTTCTTATGCGGGGCGCGTCCAGCTGATACGGTCGGTACTTCAGGCCATGCGCATTTACTGGTCTGGGGTTTTCCTTCTGCCCAAGGGCATCGTTCGAGCTCTGGAGGCTCGGTTCAGACAGTTTTTTTGGTCTGGATCTATGGCTAAGGTTGCGTGGGATGACATTTGTCTGCCGGTTGCTGAAGGCGGCTGGGTCTCCGTTCGGTGTCCTTGGATAATAAGGTACTCCTTTTCCGGCTTCTGTGGCATGTCATAAGGAAGTCGCCAGACTCGATTTGGATTTCTCGGTTGTATGGTACAGGGCTTCGGACGCAATCAATATGGACGGTTCGGCTTTCCACTACTGCTTCTTGGAGCTGGCAGAAACTCTTCCGTTTTCGGTCCGAGATACGCCATTTTCTTGAGTTTCGTATTGGAGATGGTTCTACTATCAGTCTGTCGGAGGACCCTTGGCTCACGGGTGGCCCTCTTCTGGCTCATTTTCCTCGTGGGCCGGTTGTGATGGGGCTTCCTGTGGGCTCTCGTCTGAGTGATGTTATCTCGGCCACTGGTTGGAACTGGCAAGCCACACCACTGTTGAGTACATTGAGCTCAGCCGCGAGCTTCCCATCGTACAGCCGGCTTCGCGTGATTCTATCCTTTGGGTTGGTGCCCCCAAGGAAATCCACCACTCGTATTATCAGGGACGCCTTGCGGCCGGCGTGGGTTGTGGTGCCTTGGCTTCTCTTTTTGGGGGTCCTCTTAGGGTTCCACGTCATGAGTTCATCCTCTGGTTGGTATTCGAGACCGCTTATCGATGAGGGATAAGCCTTGGGTGGCTTTGCGTGCGGGTACTCAGACCTGTCCGCTTGTGATTCGCTCACTGTGGAGACGACCACCCACCTTTTCTTTGAGTGTGTCTTCTCCGCACTTGCCTGCGGCTTCTGCGACGCAGGATCCGATCGGATTGGCCTTTTCGGGACTGGACTCAGGGGCTTGCCTGGGATGCTAGACGGTGGAGGGGTACGCATCTACTCTGCTTTTGGCGTCTCGACACCTGCTTGCTTCGCTGGTTTACCACATTTGGCTTGCTCGCAATAAGCGCTGGCCGGAGGGCATTACGACTACACATGAGCATCTTATTGCTTTGTGTTATTGATTTGTGTTGTCTGCATTTGAATGGCACGTCTACTAGGTATGCCTTACAGACGGCGGCCATTCGACGTTTGTGGCGTGTTGCGTGGTAGCTGTGTGTGTTTTCATCACGCATGTACATTCTTTTTCTTCATTTATATATATACGGGCTTTTTCCAAACAAAAAAAAGAATTATATACTTCACGAACCATGCAACATAAAGCCATAAATAGCAACTTCTGAAGTTTATCAACTTAGCGAAATTAGGCTTGGGAACTATGTAAGTTCGCAAAGTGTGTTTATAGGGCATTCCGAGAATAATTAGAACACGAAGAACTTCACGATTGGGAAAGACTAGGCCAAATCACGAACTGCACGTACTTCACGAAACTATATGTTCGAGAAGTCACTTTACGGATTGAGGCAAGGGCTTAAAGGAATTCGTGAAGTGTATATAAGAGGGAGTTCGCGAAGTAGGAAGAAAGTAGACTTAGTAACTGTGGTAGTGAACTAGTTCGCGAACCATGATGTTGTGCGTGATGTTGTGGGCTATACTTCACGATGACAAGGTTTAACTATTTCACAAATTAAGTAAGTTCACGATTCTTAGGCTGTTCGCCAAGTATAAGGGTCTAAGCTAATTCACGAGTCCCAAGTTAAAGTTAGCTCACGAGTTCTGTATAATTCACAGTCACGAGTTAAAGTTGACAATCCTTTTTTAAAGAACGACCCCCAAACATAGTGTTAAAAACGATATTCTAATGCTTAGGAAATTCGAGACTTAAAGCTTAGCCAGGTAACGTTGATAAGTGTACTAATGTAATAATTTTATGATTAAGGTCAAGACTTAGGAATTTTGTCAAACAAATAGCAGCTAATCTACGACCACGGGTAAGTGGAGACTTCACTTCAGCTACAACATGACTTCTATGTGTATGAATTATGTGACTACGTGTGTTTCTGACAAAACGTGAACGTTATGTGACAGATTTACTTGCCATTCATGATGACATCACATGCATGTTCATATGATTCACGACATGATCACATGCGCGCACGCTTAGTGTAAAAGTCAAGACACGAGAGCGTGCACGAGTCCAGACTTGAGAGCGATGAAGATTTGTCGATATGGGCATCTGTTGTCGACTCACTGTCGAGTCACTGCTCTCCTATGCTAGGGCGGCGTTGATGCGTCGTCGATCTTACGAATGATTATGTGTCGGTTGGTGCCCTCACTGCAGAAGGTGCGACCTAGAGGATGGACCTGAGGGGATAAGCGACGTCGAGGGTACCTCGAGCTTGGCAACCTCGTGGTCGGCTACCAGCGTGAAGCATCACGTGACAGGCCGCATTTGGGATTGAAAAGGCGCCTTAAGAAATAAAAGCAATTTGCGTGCTTGGGTTAGCCTCTCAATGTGGACCGCAATGGGATAGAAAAGGCATCTAGGGCCTCTCAATGTGGACCGCATTGGGATCGAAAAGGCGCCATATGGAGAGATGCAATTGCGAACTAAGGTTAGCCTCTCAGTTCGTGTACTGTCACCTATATGTACATCCTTAGTGGGTTAGAGCTCTAGATGGTGCATAGCGAGATTGAAAAGCCGAGGGCCCAAAATGAAATGAGAGAATAAGAAGGAAGGTGAAGACTAGAAAGCATTGACGCGGATGTCTTTGCATTAGGATACGTGTATTTCATGCATAGTTTTCACTTACCGAGCTTATCGCTGACCCTTACGTTATGTGTTGTAGGTGCTCGGGAACATGGTACGTGCTCGCTTAGATGGCAATGCATAGTTTTGAAGCTTCCAGCGACTTTTGGAATGGAAGTGTGTACATGAATAACGACTTGTGAGGTCGGCCGCATAGGATTCTTTTGATGTACAGTTTGTATGCTTTCCATGTAACTAGGTATAGTATATAATTAGGAATTAAGTATTCATTTGTCATGTAAAGAATGGTGATCCTTTACATAAATGGAAAAATTTCATGCACATTTTTATATGTCTCTCAACTTACAACATCGTAAGCACATAAGTTAACGATAGACGAGGTAGCGAGGGCTACGGTTGCTATAAAATACTTCTTATGTTGAAAGGCCACATACACGCACATACACGGCATAACAGAGAGGGCTGCGAGGAGTTCGAACGGAGAGTTGAACCAATGAAGAGACGCCACGAGCTGCTCTTGGGAGCTGAATTCCTGAGTGAAAGGCAGCAGGTGAAGCTATTTCAGAGCAGATCGAGCAAGTGCCAAGTCGAGGTCGCACAATACCGTCCAGATCGGAGCAACCACATGCCAAATCGGGGCAGCTCACGGGGCAGCAAACGTGCTGAAATTATGTGACAGCAGCCGAACGTACGAAGTTGTTCTGGTCCAGATCGGGCAGCCACTGAAGCAGCAAGTTCGGGGCTGTAACAGAGATTCGGGGCGCACAACACATGCCATATCATAGCAGCTTGTGTGAGCAAATTTTGGAGCAGCTCAAACTAATAGACAACAAGCTGAGAAGAACTTGGAGTTGAGAACGTGTGAGAGAGAGAGTTTGTTGTATTGTAGGGAACGATTTGTTTTAATTGACTGCTGAGAAGAACACTGTAGCAAGGTACCTCTTGGGCTGAATTCCTTGTTGGGCTTGGGCTCAATTTTCTCTGGTGGAGGACAGTGAGCGCGGAGGAGCAACAAGGTAGCAGACGTGCGAAATTGGGACTGAAATTCGACAAATACGATTGTAAGCTTAGTCGATTCCTATAATATGTTATGCTGCTATATGCTTCGATTGTTATGTGTCGTAGGTAAGTTGAAGTGTTATCAAAACCTTGATTTATAATACTGTGAGATTATTGTGCTTATTCGTGAACGCGTGAGCATTCGTTTAAGCATGAAATGTGTTAGTTGATGAACGTAGGTTGATTAAATAGTTGCAAATGTTTAATTAATCTAGGTGAGTCCATGGCTAATTGTTAGTTATATTTAGAAGTGTCCAATGTATTTATTCTAAGTCATCTCTGATTCTCTACAATGTATTTTATATGTAGAGTTGTGGTTGTAATGGGCTTGTTGGGGACCCAATGGGCATAATACCTTTCCAAGTATTTAAACCTAAACCCTAACCATAATTAATGTAAGTTTCCATTTGCTAAAGTACTTCACGTACGTAAACTCTCAAAAGCCTCCAAACACTATTCACGTCAACGAGGTTTTAATCTTTATCAAAGTGTTGTTGGATAATCTAGAATTACAAGTGGTATCAGAGCAAGCGTGTAGGTGAGGAAACTTCATTACAAGTGACAAAAAATAATGGAGGCAACCTCAGATGGCATTACGCCAGGGCCCACTCGGGCGGCAACGGACCTACCAGCAATGCCGGATATTGTGGGACTGGGAGGAGCATATCCGAAATTTGGGGCGGCGTTTGATGAGGTGCGATTTAATGGGCTTGTGGAGCGGGTTCATGGACAGCGATCGACAGTTGCGGCTGATGGCATCCTATCAGCCATTACAGACGGTACTGATCAACATGTTGGTGTTGAGGGCAGATCGCTCCCTGCTGGAACTTACATAGGGAAATTGAGGGATCCACCCCGCTAGGGTGACGTATGCCTTGGATCAGGCCGGCTACGCCACCACAAACCGTGAACTCCTTGTTGCGCGACGAATGGATTGCTTAAGGAGAAGGGGAAGGATGGTGATCTCTTTGATGAGGAGATTTGTACGGAGGACGAACATACGGCGGCTGTCGTAGTAGAGCCGGCGATGAAGGTAGTGCGGCTGTTGATAGCGTGGGGGCGACAACCAGGGTTGGCGAAATGGCGACGGATGCTAAAGGCCCATCTGGGCCCATTGTGCTTTTTAGGGTTTCTTCCCAACAAGAGAAGGATGTCGCCTCGGCTGTAACGTCTCCCATCACGGATGCTGATCTGGCTAAGGAGGGGGAGCTGATAAGACGACTACTGACGCGCCGATGGTAGTGCGAACGGGAAGCCCCTGCGAAACATACATCTGCACCTAGGGTTTCGGCGGCACCACCGACGTTAGGGACTGGTATGATGACGAGGCTGGGCTCGACGTTTGCTGAGGTGGTCTGGGGAGCTGATAAATCGCATACACCAGCCAAGGCGGTCCAGCGTCAAGGGAAGATCCCGACGGCATCCCGTAAAAGAATGGCTCTCGCATACACAGCACCAACTGTTGTTGATGGAATTCCTGTAGTGGCGCCATCTTGGGAGGTGGCGAAACTTGGTTTTGCTAGGTGGGAGCATACACTGGTGGGCTATTTCTTAGGGAAGAATCCGTACTTCCCATTCGTTGAGCGATATTTGCGGTCGATATGGCATGGGCTAGTGGAGGTTCGGGCTATGATAAATGGGTTTTTTAAATTTCGTTTTGACTCGGCCTCGGCGTATTGGAGGGTGGTCCATGGCTCATGCAAGGACAGCCCTATTTCTAGAGGCGTGGCGCCCTGGTATGTCATTTGAGAGACGGGAGTTGACTGAGGTCCCAGTTTGGGTTAAATTATGGAACGTTCCAGGTGAATCTTGGACTCAGCAGGGGTTGGCATTGTGGCTAGTGCGGTGGGGAGGCCGCTTTTTGCGGATGAAGTTACGATGAATGGGGCCCGTATTGATTTTGCAAGGAATTGCATTATGAAGGCGCTTGAGTGCCCTTTCGTACATATTAAGGTGCCACGGGAGGAAGGCGGTATCTCGAACGTCATCCCGGTGAAGGTAGAGTACGAATGGAGACCGACGAAGTGCAGTTCCTGCGATACTGGGCGCATTGGGAATCTTTCTGTCCCAAACATGCGCGTGTTGCCCTAACACCATCTCATGGACCTCGACGTCAACCGGTGGTTTCAACGGCAGAACATAGCACAAATGATGGTGGACTGATGGCAAGTGTTCTAGCTGGCACACGAGTTGCCAGGGTGGCTCAGGCCCACCCGGTAGTGCGGAGCCGACAACGGCAAGACACGCGACGACACATAACGCCACGACCGGCCACGGAATGGAGACAAGTGGGAGCGCAGGGGAAAGCCCGGGTAGTGACTACCGCATTGCCACCGTCCCTTGAGGTGGGGGAGTCACACTTGTCGACTGGGGGAAGCGAGTACTTCACGAGGAGTAAGTAGTCCAGTGCGGGACGCTAGACACACTGATCATAACTCTTTTGACGTTCTTCGTGAATTGCAAGGGATGACAAGCTTCAATCTATGTGCCCTAAAGAGCATGCAGCCCATGATGTGGGTTTTCCATGATTGTGGTTGGCTCATGGAATGTACGTGGTCTTAACAGACAAGACCACAGGCGGGCGGTGGTGGATATGTCATACCCGGACAATTCCTAACCCTTGTTTGGCCAATATGACTCATGCATTGCATTCTCATCTTACGTGAATTACATGCTAATGTAATGTGTGCTTGTTATGCATGCCTTGCATGTGATGTGCATTTTAGGAATTGCATGATATTAAATTTAGCATTTTAATATATTTAATTCCTAGGAATTTTGGTATGAGAAATAGTATAGAAGTCATTAGAGGCGAATAGTTACATGTGTCTAGTTAATATTTTTATATAGAAATAATAATATAATAATAACCATAAAAATAAACAAATAATAAGTAATACTAAAATTAATTAATTAATAAATTAGAATTATTTTTAGCTTAGTTACTTAAGTTGTTTTCCTGTATCATATGTGTCAAGTATTAATACACATTATTTCCAAAAAAAAGTATTAATACACATGTTAATTTCTAAATACTACTAGTTATACGTGTCTGCGGGTAAACGCCGCTAGTTATACGGATTGTTCGGTGTAATTAGTTACACGTGTATAGATAATACATTTATGAAAGTCATGTGAATAAGTTTCACGGGTATTATTTAAAATCTATTTTTACTCCTACAAGTTATTTGGAAATATATATCTCTATATGTAGGTTCATGTATGTAGTAAAATAATAATAATATAATAAACACCATTATGTTAGGAAGAATGCCATTTAAATCACGAATATTACTAAGACAACAAAATACATATGTTGATATGGCGTGGAAGCAAGTTAACTTGATAATTATCACTTAGATACTTAGCAAAAGAGGATTAAGACATTCCATCGCCTTGGTGAGTTCTATATATCACATTCCATTCTTTTCCCTTCGTTGCTTTTGACTCTTATCATCCAGCACGTCCATTTAAGCTCATACCTTCTCTAATCCGTAGGAAATCAGCCTTGAAGGTAAGGTGTTTATAATAATGAAAGGTTGAGATTGTAAGTGTCACATAAAACCTACATGTCAAACACGGCTATGGAGTCGGGGTTTGCTCATGAAATATCTCCGTACACTTCTTTGCTCAGTAAACTTATAAACATACCTATATTATATATATTTTATATAGTAATATATTTCAATGTAAACAGGTTCGGAGAAAGTCGATTTAAATAATTATACTTAGAGACGACAGATAAGCGACTGTCCCATGCAACTACGACATATGAACCTCGCTTTATTTGTATTATTGTGATATATGTGCTATTATTATTTAATTGATTACTTGGGATGTACGAATTATTTGGTTTAAATAATAGTACCTCAGGCGCAAGTCGCCATATACGTTGTTTTTATTATTTGTTGAGATATGACCTTATATGATTTGAGTTGAACTATTTGTTAGCCCAAGTGATTTGTGTGTATGTCATTGGGCGCGAATTACTGTTTCGAATATGAGTGTGATACTCTATGCATATCGTGCACGGTTTCATTTACATCGAGTTATTTACGTCACTATGGACGACTGGTGATGAGCATGTGAGGAGTTTCATATAGTCGCTTTGGGCGAGAATGGTCTGGTGAGGTGCATTATGTTCTTTTGTGAGACGATACTACGATATGCGAGGGAATCTCGTGGTGGAGGAGACCGCCTTCGATGGGATGGTCCATTCGAGCCCTTCCCCTTTGGCGGTACCGCGCCGTTATCGGCCTGACGTGACGACATCTTTTCTGGACGGGTGAAAAAGACCATGCAGCTATTTTTCTGGATGGGTGAAAAAGACCGTGCAGCTATTTTCTGAACGGTGAAAAAGACCGTGCAGTTATTTCTGGACGGGTGAAAAAGACCGTGCAGCTATTTAAGGCCGCATTGGTATTGATTGAGCTCTTCGTATCGTAGTATTCGGTCTCAGGGCCCATATTGAGTAAATCACTATGGGGGTATGACTGCGTAGTTATGAGTGCATGAGTGGCATATAGCATACCATGTGGCATTTGAATCACTCGAGGAATTCATATCGCAGGCCGATATAGTTCCGACCATAGTTTACACGATATATTATTATGGCATTCGCTTACTGAGCAATTAGCTCACGTCGTTCATGTGTTGTTAGGTGAGCCCGATGATGTTGTATGATACTCGCTTTCGAGGCTAGTTGTTGAAGCTCCCGCAGACTTTTGAATTGGCGTGTACATGGATGATGACTTGTGGGCGAGCGAGTTCTTTTGTTTTGGGTTTGTATAGTTTTCTATTTACCGTGAACTGTGTCTTGTCATATTTTGGACACATCTACGTATGATATATGTAAGTATATGTTAAATTGGTCGAGTCGAGCTGCGTCGTTTGTTAGTTTCTATGTTGTGGTAACACTATTTCTTTTGAAGGTAAAGTTATTTTCGCTACGAGTCTGCGAGTCCAATGGTTGGTTTGATTGGTCGAGTACAAGAATTATCGACATTTCAAACAGAACTCTTGCATTTATTTTTTTGAAGTCATAATTTATTGGTCATAGACTCGTATAGTAGTGTAGTGGCGTTCAGAGTGCCACAGAGGTAGTATCAGAGCACAGTTACAGGTTCTGTAGACTATCCATGTACATGATCTCAGAAGAACTGTGGGAGCGCAGCTTTGCCTCGTAAGTTCTATTATTATGTATTATATATTTTGTGTTGCATGATCATATTGGCCATGTTTTGTTTGTCAATATCGGGTAACGACGACTAGTATGGTGCGCACAAGAGGAGATAGTTCAGGGGAGCCATCAACTCCCAACGATGACGAGATACGGTTATTATCAGACTTACGGAACTCGTTCAGTGTCAATCTGAGCAATCCAACAGCTAATTCAGTAAAGAGATTCGGGCGAGCGACGAGGCAATCCATCGAATCAGGCAGAACGCATAGAAGCTGTTGGGGAAAGATTTAGGAAGCTAAATCCACCTACCTTCGAGGAGGCAGTTGACCCCACGGCTGCAGACGATTGGATTCGTACCCTTGAGAACATGTTTCACTATAGTCGAGTACCAGAAGAAGACAAAGTTACATGTGCCTCTTTTATGCTACGAGGAAGCGCTGGACATTGGGGGGACATGACCAAAAGCCTCGAGGATCCATACACAATGGCGTGGGATAGATTCAAGGAATTATTCAGGGGAAATACTTTGCGGTCCCAGCTCGCGTACAAAAGATGAACGAATTTATACAGCTGAGGCAAGGATCAATGCCGTCGAGGAGTACATACGGAGGTTCGAACAACTTTCAAGGTTTGCGACACACATGGTGAGCACTGATGCCTTGAAGGTTGAACGATTTCTTGAAGGACTGAGGCCGGAACTGTATCGAGATGTGAGCATGGCAAAGGTCGATGGCACTAGTTATGCTCAGATGGCCGAGAGGGCTTTGATGGCCGAGCAAGCTGAGATGCGAATTCTCCGTGCACAAGAAGCTCGACGCAAATTCCAACAAGTTCGAACCCAAGGAGGTAGAAATGATAAGAAGAGGGGTCTTCAATCCTTTATCAACGACCTATGTTCCGAGCAGGGCAAGGACCACGAGAGGAGGATCAGAACAAGAGAATGAAGTTTAATCAAGGCTCGGTACCATTCCTAGATGCTCCACTTGCAGTAATCATCATACCGGAGTGTGCGTTTCGAGAACAGAACTTGTTTTAAGTGCGGTAAAGCTGGGCATATCGCCACAGCATGTCCCGAGCAACCAATGACAACCAGAGGAAAGCACCGGCAAGAGTTTTTGCCATGACGGGTTCGGCCACGGACGCAGACCCATCGGTGATTGTGGCAGCCCCGCTTTCCACCACTACTTCTTAATTAGTCTACGCGACTAATGTCCTAAAAATGAAATAGATCGTACGAAATTTCGTATAAAATTTTTCCTTTCATAAAAAGGAATCGTAAAGGTTCCTACAAAATCATAATGGGTCCTAATTACATAGGAAGATGCGCAAGCGTGTCAAAACAAATCTATCTACTGGGCCTCCACGAGGTCGCATCCATGCACACATTTCCATCTCAAAAGCCCACGGAAGCTTCAAAGTTGGCCTCGCCGTGAAAATGATCACGTACCGTGATCGCGGGGTCCTACAACACATAACAACGTGGAATGAGCTTATAAAGCTCAGTAAGTGAAAACCATGCATGAAATGCACGTGACCTAAATAGCGAGGCATCCGCGCCAATGCTATCTACTTCTCATATCCTTCCTGACCTTTCTCACATTCTTCTTGACTTTTCATAACATATTTGGGCCCTCGGCCTCGGCTTTCAATCTTACTATGCACCATATAGAGCTCAAACCCCTAAGGGTACAAGTGGCAGTACACACACTGGAGGCTAAACCCGAGTACTCAATCTGTGCATAACCCTATGGTGCCTTTCAATCCCAATGCGGTACACACTGAGAGGCTACTAGTGCCTTTCAATCCCAGTGTGATCCACACTGAGAGGCTACTAGTGCCTTTCAATCCCAGTGTGATCCACACTGAGAGGCTACTAGTGCCTTTCAATCCCAATGCCGTCCCATTGAGAGGCTACACCCACATTTCGTTTTAACCCTAAGGCGCCTTTCCATCCAATGCGGTCTGACACGCGGGCGCTTCTCACTGGTAGCTTACTACGAGGTCGCCAACACTCGAGGTTCCCTCGGTGCCGCTCATACCCTCGAGTCGCATCCTCCAGGTTGCATCTCCCGCTACGGGGTATTCCCCCTACCTTTCATGAATCCCCGTGGTAGCATAGAAGAGCCGAGACTCATCATTGAGTCGACACAAATGCCTATATCGGCAAATATACGTATCGCTTTCAAGCGATCTTATACTCATGCACGCTATCTCACTGACTCTCATACTAGTCGTGCGTGCACGTGATTATGCCATGAAATCATATAAACATGCGTGCAATATTCATAAAATAATTTACGTCACATAAATCACGTAAATTTACGTCACATAGAAAACATAGAGTCACATAAGCAAATAGTCGCATAAAATCATAAGAACACATAACACATAATTTCATGCACATAACAATTATGTGTTGTAGTTGCGATTTCCACTTACCTGGTATCCCTTAGCTTATCGTACGGTTAAATCGCTAACCTTCGAACCCTAAGTATGGCAAACATATAAAATTAGGGTTTGTTAGTCTAGTTATAATTTCCTGAAATTGGCTTAATTTGAAAACCCTAATTTCGACTTCTATAAATTTCGAAACACTAAATTTAAAACTTTAACCTAAACTGAAAATTATTTTAAGATAGATCTCGATATATATTTATGCTACTATGGACTGAAAATCTCGACATCATATACACATAAGTTTAACATAGATTTCGATATTATATGAATCTCGATATATGATATAGAATAAATGTCGATATATATAACATGCAAAGATCTCGAGTTGTATGATAATTAGATGTCGACATTGCATATTTAATACTACCTAAAGATTTCGGCATGATTCAAGATACATCTCGACACAAAGCATGAAATGGTTTCGATATTTTACTCAAAATGTCGAGATGGTTTATGTGAGGATCTCTATATTACAAGTAAAATGTCGAGATAATGTTCGATATTACCCACAAGAATCTCGATATGTCTTTGATATTATATGTAAAGACTTCGATTACAAGTTATCTCCTATATCGAAATGCTCTCACAATTTACACTATTCATAAGCATGATTAAAATATTATCTCCAATACTCTAAGTATGAAGTTCATCCTCAAGAACATATGAATTAATAAATTTGCTGATTTGAATTGCTCGAAAGTTCATCTCAATACTGGAAAATATCGTAAACCACTTAAGCGCCTAATTATACTTTCCACCTGAGGATTACCCTAAGTCCAACTTATATTCAATCCACCCGTATATCATCTAAGTAATTACTCCAAAATTCAGACCCTTAGATTTTTTTTTTCTATAAATATTGTTCTTCCTAACATTTAAACTTAAAAATATATGAATCTAATCAATAGTATTAGCATGAATTTAAACCGAGGAGTTAGGACTTTCAGACATAAGTCATACTTGAAATCATAACACGCTTAATCACCATATTTCCACGGATTTTCTTACTTCAACCATAAATAGTAGTATGTTAATTCAAATAGGAATTCCACAAATTTGGGTTTTTATCTACCTATGTTACCGCCGAACTTTCAAATAGGTTATACTAATTAACAGAAATAATATAGCATAAGTCATGACTTAATTTATGGATTGTAACTGATACTTTTACTTACCTAAAGCCCGAAACTTAAGCTGTTGGAATTTCTTCAAGTTGATATAAATTTCTTTGGTCTTCCTTTCACGTTATTAAAGGTTCCTCTTAGTTTCGTTTCTTGTAGAGGTTTCTCTTTTAGTGATCTTTATTTACTTGATAAGGATTAAAACATAGGAAAATGTGATAGAAACTGACTAGTAGGTGACTAACCTCTTATGTTAAGCAAAGTTTCATTCTATCACACGTAAAATTGTGATTGTTTAATCCAATAATGCATGTTGAAGGTTGACCGAATTTTCCATGTTATATTTGTTAGAGTTTGCATATTATAATTACAATCGGTCGATTATTACTTAACACTTACCATTGCCCGATTTCTTGTTGTTTGTTCGGTGATTGTTAAATACAATTGTATATACAATTGTATATATTTACATAATACATCGGCCGAACTATCTCCTCGAAGTTTGTCTAAATCCTTAAGTTACAATCGGTCGATCCTACCATTCATTATTATCGATCGAACTAGTTCTTGTCATTTTATAACTCGCCATATCTTCTAACACCCCAATTATGCATGACTATCGTCTAGACTTTCTTAAGTCCTAATTTGTACCACACATAAGAGTTATAATTCACACAGCATGAAATCATATAGACACCTAAGCCACTTAAAGGCATGAGAATATGTAGGCATCGTATCATTGAAAATACTAATTAATCAATCAAGTTCTTAATAAATATTTTCTTCGCTACTTAGATCGTAAACTCGTAATTAGATTTTACGGGTATTACAGTGATCACGGGTAAACTCCTAATCTATGACACTCTTGCACATGTGTTGTTTTGACTCCGGTGCCACGCATTCATTTGCATCAGTAGATTACGTGAATAAGCTCAATAGGGGACTTGAACTTTCTGAAGTTTCTTATTATGTGACCACTCCTACTGCATTCAGAAGAAACGAATAGAATCTTAACAATGTTACCTATTATCATCGAGGGTAGAGAACTATATGCAGATCTGATTGTCCTTGCTATGAATGAGTTTGATATTATCCTTGGATTGTTCTATCAAACGGGCAGTAATCGATTTTCAACAAGACAGTACGGCTACCAATGAGGAAACCTTTTCTTTGGAAGCTGTTGAGAAGTCTCCAAAACTTACAATGATATCGGCAGTGAAGGCTATGCAATTATTGAAATGTGGCTGTGAGGGATACATCGTAAGCATTATAAGCCTCGAAGGGAAGCCGTCACCGAAGGTCGATGAAGTGCAGGTTGTTTGCGAGTATCCAGATGTTTTCCCAGATGATATTCCAGACTGCCGTCGCCGTGAAATTGAATTTACAATTGAGTTGGAGCCCGGAACAGCCCCGATTGCTAAAACACCTTACCGTATGGCCCCACTTGAATTGAAGGAGCTAAAAGCTCAGTTGCAGGAGTTGCTTGACAAAGGCTGTTTTGTTAGTCCGCAAAAAGGATGGCTCGATGCGCTTATGTATCGATTACCGGGGGCTAAATAACAAGACAATCAAGAACAATACCCCCTACCCCGGATCGATGATCTATTTGACCAATTGCAAGGAGCGTCTGTATTTTCGAAATTGATCTCCGATCCGGATATCACCAATTGAAGATAAAGGAGACGGACATTCCAAGACGGCATTCAATACGAGATATGGCCACTATGAGTTTCTTGTTATGCCATTTGAGTTACAAATGCACCAGCAGCATTCATGGACCTGATGAATCGCGTATTTGAAGAATTCATCGATAAGTTTGTCATTGTATTTATCGATGACATCCTGATCTATTCAAAAACAAAGGACGATCACAACGCACACTTGCGGGTAGTATTGCAGACATTGAGGCAGAAGCAGCTATACGCAAAATACAAGAAATGTGAATTCTGGCTCGATCAAGTAGCATTCCTCGGCCATGTTATTTCAGTAGCTAGAGTATCAGTAGACCCTAGCAAAGTCGAAGCAGTTACTAATTGGAGCAGGCCAACGAATCCTTCAGAAGTACGAAGTTTTCTTGGCTTAGCGGGTTATTACGAAGATTCATCGAAGGATTCTCAAAAATCGCAACCCCACTTACAAGATTGACAAGGAAGGGTATTCCATTCAATTGGAATGAAGATTGCGAACGAAGCTTTCAAGAGCTCAAACAACGACTAGTTACAGCACCCATTCTTTCCATCCCAACGACTAATGAAGGATTCGAGATTTACACTGATGCGTCGAAGAAGGGTTTAGGAGGTGTTCTTATGCAAACTGATAAAGTTATGCGTATGCATCAAGGCAGTTAAAAGAGTACGGGAAGAATTATCCAACGCATGATCTGGAGCTGGCTGCTGTAGTGTTCGCATTGAAGATTTGGAGACATTACCTATATGGTGAGGCACTGCGATATCTATACAGACCACAAGAGCCTGAATACATTCACACAGAAGGAGCTAAATATGGGACAGAGAAGATGGTTAGAACTTGTCAAAGATTACGATTGCACTATCAATCATCACCCTGGAAAAGCCAACGTCGTAGCGGATGCGTTGAGCCGAAAATCAATCCAAAATTCAGAAGGAAATGATCTGCACAAGATGGGCATTGAGGTTATACAACCGGGCGAATTAGAAGTGAAGTTTGTTGCTTTTATCACTTCAGCCGACTATATTTGAAAGAATCAAACAACGACAAAAAGAAGATGAATTTTTCATTCAAATGAAGAACTCGGTCGAAGCAAGGCAACGGATGGCTTAGATTTATCAAAGGACGATATACTGCGATTCAAAGGGCGTCTGTACATTCCAACGAGGAGACTCTTCGTAAAGAAATACTGAAGGAAGCTCATTCGACTCTATATTCGGTACATCCGGGATCAACCAAGATGTATAGAGACCTGAAACAATACTACTGGTGGCCAGGCATGAAGAGGGATGTTGCACTTTTTGTCGAACGATGCCTGACTTGTCAACAAGTGAAGGCAGAACATCAAAGACCAGGTGGAGTGCTTCAGCCACTATATATTTCGGAGTGGAAATGGGAAGCAATTACGATCGATTTCGTGATTGGACTACCGAAGACAACAAAGAATCATGACGCTATATGGGTTGTGGTGGATCGTCTTACGAAATCTGCTCACTTCATCCCAATTGCTTCAACCTATTCAATTGATCAATACGCACGACTCTACACTCAGCAGGAAATCGTACGGCTACATGGAGTGCCTATTTCTATTGTCTCTGATCGAGATTCAAGATTTCTGTCAAGTTTTTGAAGAGTCTGCAGAAGGCACTTGGAACGAGGTTGACTTATAGCACTGCCTATCACCCTCAAACTGATGGGCAATCGGAGAGGACAATCAGACCTTGGAAGATATGTTACGAGCTTGCGTACTTGATTTTCAAGGACATTGGAGTAAGTTCCTACCATTGATCGAGTTTTCATACAACAACAGCTACCACGCAAGTATTGGAATGGCTCCATATGAAGCGTTGTATGGAAGGAAATGCCGATCACCAATTCACTGGGATGAAGTTGGTGAAAGGAAAGTTTTGGGCCCTCAGATGATTCAAGAGATGAGCGATGCAGTGTTCAAATTCAGCACCGAATGAAAACGGCACAAAGTCGACAAAAGAGTTACGCAGACAGGGCGAAGACCGTTGGAATTTAAAGTTGGGGATCAGGTATTTCTAAAAGTGGCACCAATGAAAGGTGTCATGCGATTTGGGAAGAAGGAAAGCTTAGTCCAAGGTACATTGGCCCTTACCCAATAATCGAGAGAATTGGAGATGTTGCCTACAAGCTTGATCTACCATCAATGCCTCAAGTTCACAACGTATTCCACGTCTCGATGCTAAGGAATATGTTTCAGATCCATCTCATGTTATAAGGGAGAGCAACCCTTGGAACTGAAACCAGGCATGAGCTACGAAGAACACCTATAGAAATACTTGCACGAGAAGTGAAACGTCTCCGAAGTAAGGAAATTCCATTAGTCAAAGTACGTTGGCAAAATCCTAACCCTTGTTTGGCCAATATGACTCATGCATTGCATTCTCATCCTACGTGAATTACGTGCTAATATAATGTGTGGTTATGCATATTATTTGAACTAATTGACTTGCATGTGATGTGCATTTTAGGAATTGCATGTTATATTTTAGCTTTTTAATATATTTAATTCCTAGGAATTTTGGTATGAAAAATGAGTATATAGAAGTCATTAGAGGCGAATAGTACATGTGTCTAGTTAATATTTTTATATAGAATAATAATATAATAATAACCATAAAAATAAACAAATAATAAGTAATAACTAAATTAATTAATTAATAAATTAGAATTATTTTTAGCTTAGTTACTTAAGTTGTTTTCCTGTAGTATATGTGTCAAGTAATAATACACATGTTAATTTCTAAATACTACTAGTTATACGTGTCTGCGGGTAAACGCTGCTAATTATACGTGTCGATTGTTCGGTGTATTTAGTTACACGCGTATAGATAATACATTTTGAAAGTCATGTGAATAAGTTTCACGGGTATTATTTAAAATCTATTTTACTCCTACAAGTTATTAGAAATATATATATCTATATGTAGGTTCATGTATGTAGTAAAATAATAATAATATAATAAACACCATTACGTTAGGAAGAATGCCATTTAAATCACGAATAATACTAAGAACAACAAATACATATGTTGATATGGCGTGGAAAGCAAGTTAACTTGATAATTATCGCTTAGATACTTACCAAAGAGGATTAGGACATTCCACCGCCTTGGTGAGTTCTATATATCACATTCCATTCTTTCCCTTCGTTGCTTTTGACTCTTATCATCCACCACGTCCATTCAAGCTCATACCTTCTCTAATCCGTAGGAAATCAGCCTTGAAGGTAAGGTGTTTATAATAATGAAAGGTTGAGATTGTAAGTATCACATAAAACCTACATGTCAAACACGGAGTGGAGTCGGGGTTTGCTCATAAAATATCTCCGTACACTTCTTTGCTCAGTAAACTTATAAACATACCTATATTATATATATTTTATATAGTAATATATTTCAATGTAAACAGGTTCGGAGAAAGTCGATTTAAATAATTATACTTAGAGACGGCAGTAAGGCGACTGTCCCATGCAACTACGACACATGAACCTAGCTTTATTTGTATTATTGTGATATATGTGCTATTATTATTTAATTGATTACTTGCGAGGTACAAATTATTTGGTATTAATAATAGTACCTCAGGCGCAAGTCGCCATATACGTTGTTATTTGTTGATTATTGTTGAAACTATTTGTTAGCCCAAGTGATTTGTGTGTATGTCATTGGGCGCGAATTACTGTTTCGAATATGAGTGTGATACTCTTTGCATATCGTGCACCGTTTCATTTACATATTTACGTCACTATGGACGACTGGTGCTGAGCATGTGAGGAGTTTCATATAGTCGCTTTGGGTGAGAATGGTCTGGTGAGGTGCATTATGTTCTTTTTGTGAGACGATACTACGATATGCGAGGGAATCTCGTGGTGGAGAATACCGCCTTCGATGGGATGGTGGAGAAGTCATTAGAGGCGAATAGTTACATGTGTCTAGTTAATATTTTTATATAGAAATATAATATAATAATAACCATAAAAATAAACAAATAATAAGTAATAACTAAAATTAATTAATTAATAAATTAGAATTATTTTTAGCTTAGTTACTTAAGTTGTTTTCCTGTATCATATGTGTCAAGTAATAATACACATGTTAATTTCTAAATACTACTAGTTATACGTGTCTGCGGGTAAACGCCGCTAGTTATACGTGTCGATTGTTCGGTGTATTAGTTACACGCGTATAGATAGTACATTTATGAAAGTCATGTGAATAAGTTTCACGGGTATTATTTAAAATCTATTTTTACTCCTACAAGTTATTAGAAATATATCTATATGTAGGTTCATGTATGTAGTAAAATAATAATAATATAATAAACACCATTACGTTAGGAAGAATGCCATTTAAATCACGAATAATACTAAGAACAACAAATACATATGTTGATATGGCGTGGAAAGCAAGTTAACTTGATAATTATCACTTAGATACTTACCAAAAGAGGATTAGGACATTCCACCGCCTTGGTGAGTTCTATATATCACATTCCATTCTTTTCCCTTCGTTGCTTTTGACTCTTATCATCCACCACGTCCATTCAAGCTCATACCTTCTCTAATCCGTAGGATCAGCCTTGAAGGTAAGTGTTTATAATAATGAAAGGTTGAGATTGTAAGTGTCACATAAAACCTACATGTCAAACACGGAGTGGAGTCGGGGTTTGCTCATAAAATATCTCCGTACACTTCTTTGCTCAGTAAACTTATAAACATACCTATATTATATATTTTTATATAGTAATATATTCAATGTAAACAGGTTCGGAGAAAGTCGATTTAAATAATTATACTTAGAGACGGCAGATAAGCGACTGTCCCATGCAACTACGACACATGAACCTAGCTTTATTTGTATTATTGTGATATATGTGCTATTATTATTTAATTGATTACTTGCGAGGTACAAATTATTTGGTATTAATAATAGTACCTCAGGCGCAAGTCGCCATATACGTTGTTTTTATTATTTGTTGAGATATGACCTTATATAATCTGAGTTGAACTATTTGTTAGCCCAAGTGATTTGTGTGTATGTCATTGGGCGCGAATTACTGTTTCGAATATGAGTGTGATACTCTTTGCATATATCGTGCACCGTTTCATTTACATCGAGTTATTTACGTCACTATGGACGACTGGTGCTGAGCATGTGAGGAGTTTCATATAGTCGCTTTGGCGAGAATGGTCTGGTGAGTGTGCATTATGTTCTTTTGTGAGACGATACTACGATATGCGAGGGAATCTCGTGGTGGAGAATACCGCCTTCGATGGGATGGTCCACTCGAGCCCTTCCCCTTTGGCGGTACCGCACCGTTATCGGCCTGACGTGACGACGTCTTTTCTGGACAAGTGAAAAATACCGTGCAGCTATTTTTCTGGAGGGGTGAACAAGACCGTGCAGCTATTTTCTAGACGGGTGAAAAAGACCGTGCAGTTATTTATAGGCCGCATTGATATTGATTGAGCTCTTCGGTATCGTAGTATTCGGTTTCAGTGCCCATATTGAGTGAATCACTATGAGGGTATGACTGCGTAGTTATGAGTGCATGAGTGGCATAGAGCATACCATGTGGCATTTGAATCACTCGAGGAATTCATATCGCAGGCCGATATAGTTCCGAGCATAGTTTACACGATATATTATTATGGCATTCGCTTACTGAGCAATTAGCTCACGTCGTTCATGTGTTGTAGGTGAGCCCGATGATGTTGTATGATACTCGCTTTCGAGGCTAGCTGTTGAAGCTCCCGCAGACTTTTGAAATGGCGTGTACATGGATGACGACCTGTGGGCGAGCGAGTTCTTTTGTTTGGGTTTGGATAGTCTTCTATTTAACGTGAACTGTGTCTTGTCATATTTTGGACACATCTATGTATGATATATATAAGTGTATGTTAAATTGGTCGAGTCGAGCTGCGTCGTTTGTTAGTTTCTATGTCGTGGTAACACTATTTCTTTTGAAGGTAAAGTTTCGCTACGAGTCTGCGAGTCCAACGGTTGGGTTTGATTGGTCGAGTACAGGAATTATCGACATTTCAACAGAACTCTTGCATTTTATTTTTTTCGAAGTCATAATTTATTGGTCATAGAGTTCGTATAGTAGTGTAGTGGCGTTCGAGGCGCCACACTATGTTAGCGCAAAATAATTTACGTATGGTGGTTCTATTGGAAACACGCATTTCAAATGGTAATGCGGCAATTATTTCGGGGGCATCCGAGCACAGGTGGTACTGGTTTTTTATTACGGTTCTGGACCAGGTACGCGGATCTGGGTTGGTTGGGATCCATCTTGGCTGAAGGTTGAGACGATTGCTTTTACAGACCAGGTCTTCCATTGTCGGGTGACGGAGTTGGACACGCGAGATATAAGTTATACTCTGTCGTTTATGGCAAGAATAGATGGGTTGAGCTGGTCCCTCTTTGGGACAACTTGGCTTCTTATGCGGCCCATCGAGTGGCTGATGCATGGCTGCTCCTTGGGGACTTCAATGCTATTCTACATGCGGATGAGTGAGGGTGTGGGGGTGCCATCTCAGCAGGACATGGAGGATTTTAAGACATGCTTGGTACGTGCGGATCTTCTTACATTACCAGCGATGGGGCAGGAATTTACGTGGTATAACCAACAGAGGGCGCCGGCAAGGATTTGGCGCCGATTGGACTGGATGTTGGGTAACCCGCAGTGGTTTCGCTCGATACCCGGCTGCCTTCTTCAAGTGTGTGTTGCCTGCAACTTCTGATCACTTTCCTTTGATATTGGGGGAGGCAGCTTTACAAATGCGGGGAGGATCTTCCGTTTTGACAACTTTTTGACGAAAGAGCCTGGCTTCTTGGAGCTAGTCAAGCAAGCATGGAGCGCACCGCTTCATGGTTACCCTATGTACGTGGTCGTTCGCCGTCTCTGAATGTTGAAACCAAAGCTGAGGAAGATGCGCCGTACGAAATGGAATTTGGCGGCAAATGTTGCTGAGGCGAAACAGTTCCTTGATATAGCACAGGACTTTGCAGCCCGTTTTCCTATGGAAGACTTATTTCATGCACTAGAGTGTTGGTGTCGGTGGGTCTATGCAAGGGCTGTTGAGGTCGAGCAATCGGCCTTGTCACAATGCGCTAAGCTCTCCTGGCTGAAGGATGGCGATCAGTGCACATCATATGTCTTTAGGAAGGTCGCGGTCCGCAGAGCCACTAATCGCATCTTCTCGACTGAGAATACCTGCGGCGAACTATTGGAGGAGGCAGGGTTGGTGGAAGCTGAGATCATTAGCTTCTACCATGGCCTCCTAGGCCAGTCTACACGAGCATCGCCGATCGGTGCGGATGAAATTAGACCTTACATCACGCGCACTGCTTTACCCAGCGGATGCGCAAGCGATGACTCGACCTGTGGATGCGATGGAGGTGAAGGTTTCCCTCTTCTCTATGGGGGATGAAAAAGCGCCTGGACCAGATGGATATACTGCTGCTTTTTTTAAAGCAGCTTGGGACATAGTGGGCCCTGGAGTGACTCTGGCAGTGCAAGATTTCTTTTTTGCGGGGCGTCTGCTAAAGGGGTTGAACAGCACTCTCAGTACACTGATCCCAAAGATTGGCTGCCCTCGGTGTCCTTCGGATTTTTGGCCAATCTCTTGCTGTAACATCTTATATAAGATCATCTCAAAGATCTTGGCGGATCGGCTATAGGTGTCCCTTGCAGGGTTGGTGCGTGGAACCCATACGACATTCATTCCAGGTCAACGCATTAGCGATAATATTCTATGGCTCAGGAACCGTGTCTTGGTACAACAGTTTGGGCCGACCACCGCGAGCTATGTTCAAGGTGGACCTGGCTAAGGCATACGATAAAGTTGAATGGAGTTTCCTCTTAGCTGCTCTTGAGGCCATGGGTTTTCACCCTACCTATAATGGGTGGATACGTGCATGTGTGACGACACCGACTTTCTCCATCAACTTGCATGGGCAGGCTGTTGGATTCTTTGAGGGAAAGAGGGGGCTACGTTAGGAGGATCCGATCTCGCCTTATCTGTTTACGCTTGTTATGGAGGTTCTTCATGGGCTGATGGCGGCTGCGATTAGGGCGGAGCCACAGTTTCGTTATCACTGGCGTTGTGAGGCTACTTCGATGCATATGCTTGCGTTTGCAGATGATCTTTTGCCTTTAGCCATGCCGATGTGATTTCAGTGGGGGTCTTGAAGAAATCGCTTTGTAGTTCTCGATCATGTCAGGGTTACACCCAAACCCTGATAAGAGTGAGATATACTGTCACGACGGGCATCGGGAATGGCAGCGCAAATTCAGCCGATTATGGTTTTCGAATAGGTCGCCTACCTGTGCGCTATTAGTGGTGTTCCCCTCATTTCGTCTAGGCTTACTATAGCTGATTGTGCGCCGCTGATTAAGCGTGTTGATCAGCGTTTGGGATCTTGGCTAAACAAATCTCTTCCTACGCGGGTCGGTTCTCCAAGCTCTTCATGCTTACTGGTCTGACATGTTTCTTGCTTCCAAAGGGTGTGGTGCGAATTTTGGAATCTCGATTTCGCCAGTTTCTATGGGGGCGGGTGGTCGGCGAAGGTGGCATGGGAGATCTTTGCTTACCGGTTTCTGAGGGAGGCATGGGGCTGCGATTTATTGCGGTAGATTACCAAGCGTTGATGTTCAAACAACTCTAGGCTGTTCTTACTCGGACACCGGATTCGGTTGGGTGGAGTGGCTTTACCAGACTCACCTCCATGCACGCTCGGTTGGGTCGCCTACCACTGCTTTGGGAATTTTATTGGCGGTAATCTATTGCGGTAATAATGGATGGCCAGCGGGCGGGACTCTCTCTAGTTTTCTCTCTCTACGTTTCTCTCCACAAACCTTTCGTGACTCTTCACATTCCCATCGTCCCACCATCTTCTAACCCACCTAGATCAGCGCCGGCGACCACCACCTATTACTGATCGGCGCGGCGACCATCTACCCTCCCTCCATCGCCGGATCAGACGGCGATAGGAGGGCCGTGACTCTCCATCTTCACGCTTTCTCCCACCACAACCATCTCGTGACCTATCACCTTCTCCTCTTCTTTTCTTCTCTGAAATCCCATGGAAGAACTAGATTGTCCTGCTTCGTTGCCGGATTATACTTGCTTAAGGCCAAAATCCCGGACTCCGATACTAAGTTTGGAATTGCAAAATTTGAGGACCTCTTTGCCCTCGTCACCAATGGTTCTCGTCGCCCTCAGCCTTCGCCGGAGACCCAAGCACCGGCTGCTACCTGGCTGGCCGGAACCACCTCCTAAAGGGCTTCCGCTGACAAGTAACACCCAACCACCATGGAAGCCGCACCACCGCAAGAAACGAACCACGTCTGCCATAGTGCCGCTTCGGGACACGCGGCCTGAACCTCCCCGGCTGACACGCAGAGGCACTCCGCCGCGTCCTCCTACCGCCAGCCGCGTCTTGGAGGCCGTGCCTGACGAAGAGCCGCTCAGTGCCGATCCTTTCTCCATGGATGCTCCTAGGGCTGCTACAGTGGCTGCGCCCCACACCCCTGATGGTATTGGGGCCAACGTGTGCCCTAATGGGCTGGGACTTGAGGCCTCTACTGCTGCTAACGGGCCTAAGGCCTGCCATAGCAGGCCTCCACATGAAGTGAATGACAACCCTAATACTGTTGGGCTTTTTTCAGCCGCTAATGGGGCCCGGCAACATGGAGGATGCGTACCTTAACAAGATTGGGCCGAAAGCTACTCCTAACGCGGTGGATGCTAACCCACAAAATGTCGAGCCTCTTTCCTCCCCTTATGGGCCTCGACCTGAGATGGATGTGGCTGCGGTGGCCACTCCCGGGCCTAATGGTCAAGGTCTTGGCTGTCCGCCGATGCCTGACGTTGTTTCCTTGGCCGGAGCTAAGCATAGCGAGCTGGCCCCGATCGTTGAAAACGTGTCGAATGACGATCCACCTGGGGCTGCCAAACAATCGCTCATGACCGCCGGTGCTGCCGAACAAGACTCGCATAATAGGCCGCCTGTGATGGCTGCCCAGGCCGAATCTCTCGCTCTTGGACCGTCCTCTCTCTGACATGGTTCGTGTGTCATCAGCAACCGGAATCTAACCAGCCGTGGAGGGTCCACTTGCTCGGCTCGACTTCATTTATCTTACTCGACGCCTACTGTTGTTAATGGAATCGCTGCGGCTCGCCCTTCTTGGGAAGTGGCTCAACAAGGCGTCGCACGGTGAGAACATACGCTTGTCGGGTATTTCCTTGGGAAGCGACCGTACTTCCCACATGTGGAATGCTATGTCCGATCTATTTGGCAGAATCTTGTGGAAGTTAGATCGACGATTAACGGATTTTTCAAGTTCCGGTTTAACTCGGAGGTGGCGTCTGCGGCGGCCTTGGACGGCGGACCATGGCTCCTTCAGGGACAGCCGCTCTTCCTTGAGGCTTGGCATACGGGCTTCTTCTCCTTCGAAAAGAAGAAACACACTCGACTGTTCCGCTTTGGGTTAGACTCCGAAACGTCCCTACGGAATGCTGGACCCAAGCCGGACTAGGAATTGTTGCTAGAGTGATTGGAAGGCCCCTATTTGCGGACGCAATGACGGCTCGTGCGGAACGTCTTGAGTATGCTAGGGTTTGTATTGAAGTGACCTTGGCGGAACCTTTTGTTGAGCGTTTCGATATCCACATCCAACTGAGGATGGTGGTTCCTCGGGGTCGTACCCGTCAGTGTTGAGTATGAGTGGCGACCGAAGAAATGCTCGTCATGTGACTCATGGGCCCATAGTACCGTGGCTTGCCACACCACCCAGACGAAGCAACCGCAAAAGAGTTCGGCCAAGACACCCCCACTACCTAATAGCTCGAATCGGATTCCGTCGCAGCCTAACTTACCATCGTCACGACTGGCTAAGTGACGACACAAAGGCATGCATGGAGTCATGTGGAAGATAATGGAAAAGATATTGCTCACAAGGAGGCCACACATGGCTGCCCTTGATGGGGAAGTCAATGAACGCAGCCCTTACCAGTCTTCGGGACGGGGTAATCGACCATCGAGACCTAGAACAACAGATACATCCACTAGCAAGGAAGGACGTTGGGACGCTGAACCACCACGTTGATCGTAACATGTTTGAGGTTCTCGCTCAACCCGAAAATGACCTAGAAACGATGGACACTCGATACCAGGATCCTATCGCTGGCTTCCACGTGGATGTCCCTTGATCCTGCTCGCCCCTTGGACTGCCACTTGGAGGTTCGGGGGCTTCTTTGGATTGCTTGTTTTGGCTTTCGTTGTTCCCTTTTGGCTTTTGTGTTGGTTGATTTCTGTGGCTTTGCTTGTGCTTGTGTTTGTGTGTAAGCTGTAGTCTGTTACCAGTTGGTTTGTGCTCCTTGAGCGAACACCATGTACTGCGTTTTTTCTGTTTAGTGAACATTCCCAAAAAATCTATTGCGGTATCTATTGCGGTAGATTACCATGCACGGTTTGGGTCGCCTACCACTGCTCTGGGAATTTTATCAAAACTCGATTTTTTGTCACTTTTTTTGGTAAAATTCCCGTGTATATATATAATAGCAGTAATGTACATGTAACAATGGGAGTGTACCAGTAACAGGCTACTGGTACACAATCTAACACACTCAATCTACCAAGCCACCCGCCATAGTCGCCTAATGGCTGCCACTGTAACCCAAACTTAGCGGCAACCCACCAAGGCGCACACAAACAATATCAACAATGGACCTCACCAGTCGCTCCCGACGACTCGTAGCACTCCCCTCCCGCCATAGCTTGTTCCTCTCCATCCAAATATGAGAAACAAGGGATGCCAACACATGGCGGTATGCTGCATGGATAAGGTGATGTCCACGCCACCTCAATGCGGCCCATCTCACCCCCTCCCTCCACTGACTATATGGCCAAGGCATTCGTAGCCTCCTCCGCAATAACCCAAGGCACTGCCGAGAGAAGAATAGTCAAAAAAGAGGTGCTGCACCGTCTCAAAATGTAGTGTATCACAAAGGAGACACGCTTGCGTCCCTGCTCGCGCACCACCCATGGCTTATCCCTGGTAGAGAGGCGATCCCGCAGACCAAGCCACAGTATAAACTCATGCCGTGGAACACGTACAGGTCCTCCAAATAGCACCGCAAATGAACATGTGGACGCCGATGACGGAATGTCTCCCGCAACAGCCGAGCAGTGGCAATCCCATCCATCGTACCCACCCAGTAAATAGTATCCCTGTCCCCCTGATTCACCTGCGGAAGCAGATGGCAAAAATCAAGATACTCAACCGTTGAACGCGCTGGCCAGTTCCATCCTTGGCGTCGATTACCGCACTTAACCGACTATCTCCTGAAAGACCCATGACAGTAGGGCCCTGTGGGTAGCGCTCAAGTAACAGCGTCGGCAAGAGCCAAGGATCCTTCCATAACCAGATTGTTGAGCCATCTCCAATCCTAAAAATGATAAACGGCCGTATCCTGGGACGCAGCTGCATAATATTCCGCCAGGTCCATGCTATAGATGGCGAGGTCCCGACATCCCAGACCGAGCGTGCATGGAGGTGAGTCTGGTAAGCCACTCCACCCAACCGAATCCGGAGTCCGAGTAAGAACAGCACAGAGTTGTTTGAACATCAACGCCCCATGCCCCCATGCCTCAGAAACCGTAAGCAAAGATCCTCCCATGCCACCTTCGCCGACCCCCCGAACCATAGAAACTGGCGAAATTGAGATTCCAAAATTCGCACCACACACCTTTGGAAGCAAGACACGCCAGACCAGTAAGCATGAAGAGCTTGGAGAACCGACTTGATCAGCAGGAGGCGACCCGCGTAGGAAAGAGATTTGTTTAGCCAGATCCCAACGCTGATCAACACGCTTAATCAGCGGCGCACAATCAGCTATAGTAAGCCTAGAGGAAATGAGTGGAACACCCAAATGCACAGGTAGGTGACCTATTCGAAAACCATAATCGGCTGAATTTGCGCTGCCATTCCCATGCCCGTCGTGACAGATATATCTCACTCTTATCAGGGTTTGGGTGTAACCCTGAAATGATCGAGAACTGCGTAGGTGATTTCTTCAAGACCCCCACTGAAATCACATCGGCATGGCTAAAGAGCAAAAGATCATCCGCAAACGCATGCATATGCATCGAAGTAGCCTCACAACGCCAGTGATAACGAAACTGTGGCTCCGCCCTAATCGCAGCCGCATCAGCCCATGAAGAACCTCCATAACAAGCGTAGATAGATAACGCGAGATCGGATCCCCCTGACGTAGCCCCCTCTTTTCCTCAAAGAAACCAACTGCTGCCCATGCAAGTTGATGGTACGTAACCACCCAATATAGGTAGGGTGAAACCCATGGCCTCAAGAGCAGTTAAGAGGAAACTCCATTCACTTTATCGTATGCCTTAGCCAGGTCCACACCTTGAACATAGCTCGCGGTGGTCGGCCCAAAACTGTTGTACCCCAAGACACAGTTCCTGAGCCAATAGAATATTATCGCTAATGCGTCGGCCTGGAATGAATGCCGTCTGTCTGGGTTCCATGCACCAGCCCTGCAAGGGGCACCTTAGCCGGTCCGCCAAGATCTTTGAGATGATCTTACATAAGACGTTACAGAATATTAGGGTTTTAGGTTCGCGAACTCAAGGGTTTACCTATTTCACGGGTCTTTACTCTCACAAGGCTACTTCGCGAATTCAAGTCCGCACTCCTTGGTTGACGAATTCTAAGCTTCGCGCATCGTCACACTTCGCGAAGTACCATTTTGTGGGTTTGAAGTTCACGAGCCGATTTTCAGATTTTCAAGATCAACGCCTCAGATTCAATTAACACTTCACGAATCCAGTTCCCATTCCGCGAACTCAGATCACTTTGCGAACTATAGACCAAGTCGCGAATCGTCCTCGCGAACCCCAACCTGTTTGCAAACTCAAAGAACTTGTTCACTTAACGAATTGAGTCAAGTCGCAATCCAATCTACTTCGCAACTCAGCCCACTTCGTGAATCAAGTCTACTACCGAATCCTTCTATAGTCAGTTCGCAGTCCTCACACCAACTCACGACACGATCAATTCGCGATCCCGGATAACTTCACGAACTCAAATCAGTTTCATGAACCCATATAATTAGACTAGTTCGCGAACTCCAGACCAATTCGCGAAGTAATACTTCAATATTACAAGTCACAAACGAGATCTTATTTTCAATTCGCGAATTCACATACAACACCCAATTTTCGCGAACCAAACACTTGTCTGAAAGTCAATTCTCAAATTCAATTTCGATCAAATTCTTTAATTAAGGTTTAATTTTCCTCACATTACACATTAACGATCATATCCAAAACACAGAGATGGACTCCTTAAGCATGGGAAATGATGTTAGACCTCCCCATCATCACATGGAGAGTATAGTCTGGAAAAAAGATTCATTAACTTCATCGAGAGCAAGGACCAATTCAGATAACATGTTGGAATCTATTTACAACGGAGCTAAGCAGTACTGGACCGTAATCCCAGCCACTACCACAACCACTCCTGCAAGAGAAGAACAGAGCATCTTGAAGACTCTCGACCAATGCAATGAGAAAAAGCTGTGACTTAAGGCCGGGTAAAGTCGCAAAATCATACATCATGCAAGCAATTCCAACGACATTCTGATGCAACTCGAATGTGGTGAAAGTGCGAAAGAAATGTGGGATGCCTACGGATTATGATGCAGGGAACAAAAGTGAACACTATGGGCCAGAATGGCAAATACCCCCCATCTCATATGATCGCTTTCAGTTTCAGTCAAACAAAGGAGAAACTCTTCTAGAAACATTTAAGCAATTCTTTGTCCTCCTAAATGAACTAAAAATGAACGGAATTACGAAAAATGTAATGGAGATCAACATCAAATTCCTTGGATCACATCACATCAGAGTGGGAATCAACAGCAATCATGATGAGACAAATGAACGATCTGACAAGGTCAGCATCCACCCCCTATTTGATCATCTCAATCAACACTCCAATTACGTGGAGAAAAGAAAGGAGGAAGCTAGGCCAGTGGGAAGCGATACACTTGCACTCATGTCTGAACGATCATCAAGAAGAATTCCAAGGACAAGGAGATCATTCAGTCCTCTCAAGCCCAGGAGGAGGAGATTCAGACTCTGATGGAGAACTCAAGGACCTCACAAAACATGGGGATAAGGAGATTACAACACTCAAGGAACTTGCAAAACACTTGCATTGGTCTCAAACTTCGTACAAAAGAAATAGAAAGCAATACAGATGATGATGCTCTTTTAGCAACGTATAAGAAGGGTAAATGCAAGAAATCAAGGAGGAAAAATGGACCAACCCAAGTAGTTTTTATGTCTGTTTTCTTATATTACCGTTGTTTTGGTTTTTTTACTATGTTGAGCTACCTATTTCACCGTCATCTCGAAATTCTAAGGTTATTCATCATATAATATGATCAATATATTCACACAATAATATAGTGCCATAAAAATTGAAAAAACATTATATAGAAAACTGTTTGTAGCACTCGGGTCCTCGCAAGCAAATAAAGGCTAATAATTTAAAAATGATGATGCAATTATGTGCATTTCGTGCAATTATTCTTTGCTCGTGTGAATTATGTGAAATTTTCATGATAAATGCGTGCTTAATTTATTTGGTGGAAATAAGTGCATTTAAATTATGCCATATGACTTCCGATTTAATTAGGGGTTTTCGAAATTAGGTAAAGGAAAATATGGGTGATAAGCCAAGATTGGAGCCTAAATGTTAATGGACTGGAATTAAAAGTAATTGGGCCCAAAACTTACAAATGATAATTTTGAGACAACTTGCCTTAAATTAGGGGATATTTCGTCAAATGGAAGTCCCATCACCACATTTTACAAAGTAAAACCTATTTAAACCATCTCAAGTTCGAGAATTTCATCTGTAAGGAAGATAACGAAAGCTTAAGCAACAAGTGAAATCGAGTTGAAAATCAAGCCAAGGTACCACTCTCTAAGCATAATTTTTATATTCTATCCAAGGATTAGTGTAGTTAAGGATTTGAAGCACGAAGATATCATACATTAGAGCTTATGCGGTTTTAATCCTTGGGAGCAAACCTTCTAGTCTAGATTTGGTAATTTAATTCGGTATTAACGTGTTTTAGGGGCTTTTAGGCACGAAATATAAGCCTAAACTAGCATTTTTGTTAAGCTCGATTTTAGGGTTCTAAGGGTTCAAATCGGCCTTCAAATGAGTTCTTAGAAAAGTAGCTTTTTGATCCTTAAAAAACTGGTATATTGCGAATTAGGAAGCGTTTTAGTTGGGATGAGGATTCGTTAAACACGAACTTTGCGAACTCGAGATTGCGCACTCTAGGAGAAGCAAGTTCGCGAACTCGAAGTAGGTCACTTGCATGGACTCGCGACTTAAGTAATTGTGGTTCAACAAATCACACGACGAGCTTTGCGAATTGGGAAGGGATCGCGAACCATGCAACTTCACGGGTCGAACGAGGTTTGCGAACTCGTTCCAACCCTATTTTTGCGAATTAAGGGTTTTGCGAACCAAGTTGGCAAATCCCAGAAATCGCGAACCGTGGGGAAGCCACTTCGCGAATCCACATTCGCGAACCGAGAGAATTTGGCGAATTGAATTTCACGATGGGGGCGAACGAAGTAGACTTTGCAAACTCTAACAAGTCACGAACTAGGTTCGCGAATCCACAAGGCACTTTATTTCACGAATTGGTAGGCACTTCACGGTCGAGAGTTCTACGAATCCAACGGTTTGCGAACTCAAGCACTTCCCAAATCAACTTCGCGAATTGAAGATCGGCTTTGCGAATTGGGAGTATTTTGCAAACTCACGCACACTTCACGGCCTAAACTTTGCGAACTCGACCATTCACGTTCCACCGAATCCGATGAGATTGCGAACTCGAGTTTTGCGAACCGGCAACCTTACGATCCGATAAATAATAAAATTGTAACTCGCCAAACTAGGATGCGATTTCGAACTAGGTTGAAATAATTTCGCGGGCCATGTTAAAATACTTCGCAACCCTAGGTTTAAAAATATTACGACTCGCGAACTAAATTTCATAGATTTAGCACATGAGTCCGCGAGGTGTAGACTTTGCGAATTATTATAAGTGATAACAACTTATTTTGCGAATTGAGAGATTCAACTAGGCACTTCACGAATAAATCCCACCACACTATAACACTTCACGAACTATGGGATTTCACGAACTCACGAGTACCGAACTCTTCCTAAATAGTTATTCGAGTACTTAGCCAATTTAATTGATTAAGTAGCTTAATGATATGGATATTTTATGTCTAAGGTTTGGACTTAGAAATCTGTCGGATAGTGGCTATTGTCGACGGACGACATGTAGTAGAAATCCAACTACAACACATACCTGTTTGCGTGTACCTGCTTTATGTGACTACGTGCCTTTGTGATTACATGTTTAACGTGCCGTAATTGATATGTTTTCACATGTAAGCATTGGCATTCGTTGCATGTCATACTCACGTGCATACACGATCATATGCGGGAGGGTTATATGAGTCGAGTGTGCGTGTATGATGTATCGCTTGAAAGCGATTGATACATTGCCGATATGGGCATGTGTTGTCGACTCGCAGTTGAGTCAAGGGTTTTCCACTATGCTACCAGGCGGGCGTTTAGCATCGTCGTAATATTATGTAAATATGTATACATATATTACTATTATTGTATATGCAATGAAATATAGCAGGGCGGAGTCCCGTTGGCGAAAAGGCCGTATACATATATTACTATTATTGTATATGCAATGAAATATATTAGAGCGGAGACCCGTTGGCGAAAGGGCCGTATACATATATTACTATTATTGTATATGCAATGTAATATAGTAGGGCGGAGTCCGCGTTGGCGAAAGGGCCGTATACACATATTACTATTATTGTATATGCAATGAAATATATTGGGCGGAGATCCGTTGGCAAAAGGGCCATATACATATATTACTATTATTGTATATGCAATGAACTATATTAGGGCAATGCCCGTTGGCGAAAGGGTCGTGTATATGTATGTTCATGATATGATAGGGCAAAGCCCGTTGCGGTAGGGGAGCGAACTGGAGGGTGCGACCTGAGGGTATTAGCGACACAGGGTGGATCCCTGGTGTAGGCAACCTCAGCGTGGGCTACCAGCGTGAGCGATCGCCGGCAGTCGGGACGACCGGGTAATATGGCACCCTGGGGGAACGATGTTCATCCTAGGGCGCCGTGGAACCGGCCGTCGTATTGTCCTTGATGGACGTGAGCTCATTGTGGTGCATAGTGAGATTTACTCGAGGGCCCTGAGTTACGTTAGTATGATTGTTATATGCATCGGCGCGGATCGCCTTTGCGAGTGTTATATGCATCGGCGCGGATCGCCTTTGCGAGTAGGCATCGGCGTGGGTTGAAGTTGCGGGGGAGTGACACGTGCATACATGCATAAATTTCTGCTTACTGAGCCACAGCGCTCATTCCTTTATGTTATGTGTTGTAGGTGTATGATCATAGTACGCGATCGCCTAGGCTGGCACGGCCGATCTTTTGAAGCTTCCGAGTGTCTTTTGGGGTGACGTGTGTGTATGGATGACGACCTGTGTGGCCGGGCGCATAGGAGCTTTTGCTGTGCCATCACACCATCCCGAGTAACTACAAACTAGTATTAGTGTGTAATTAGAACCCGAAGAATTTCTTTTGCGGAAGCATTCTTTTGGCATGTATTGGACAAAGTTCCGCTGTGTAAATGAAAAATGAAAATTTCATACGTATTTCCGCAGTTTGTTTCATTATTTAAATACGCCGTTAGGCACTTAGGATGACGTTGGAAATGGTGGCGCGATGGCTAAGGTCGCTACAGTTGGTATCAGAGCTTCGGTCACAGGTTCTGTAGACTGTCCATACACACACACCCCCAAAAAGGAAGCGGAAGCGGCCTTGCAAGTAAGCGTACATTTATGTGAAATCTCTGCGTTGCATAATTTATTGGCCATAGGACTGTCAGGATAGGTCAGGATAGACTAAGATACGATGGTGAGAACGAGAGGAGAAAGTAGTGGCGGTGATGCGACCATCCTTCAACTCACAGGAGAAAGTAGTGTTATATGCATCGGCGCGGATCGCCTTTGCGAGTGTTATAGGCATCGGCGTGGGTTGCCTTGCGGGGAGTGACACGTGCATACATGCATAAATTCTCTTTTCTGCTTACTGAGCCACGGCGGCTCATTCCTTTATGTTATATGTTGTAGGTGTATGATCACGGTACGTGATCGCCTAGCTGGCAAGGCCGATCTTTTGAAGCTTCCGAGCGTCTTTTGGGGTGGACGTGTGTGTATGGATGACGACCTGTGAGGCGGGCGCATAGGAGCTTTTGTTGTGCCATCGCGACCGTCCCCGAGTAATTACAAACTAGGATTAGTGTTAATTAGAACTCGAAGAATTTCTTTTTGTCGCGGAAGCATTCTTTTGGCATGTATTGGACAAAGTTCCGCTGTGTAAATGAAACAAATGAAAATTTCATACGTATTTCCGCAGTTCCTTTATTTAAATACGCCTTAGGCACTTAGGATGACGTTGAAATGGTAGCGATGGCTAGGGTCGCTACACTGTTGCAGAAATGTAAGTATTGATATTCTTCAAAATTGAAGACTGAAAGCGCAGTACTGAATATTGTTTTTTATTTATCCGACAGAGAATTATACAAACCTGTGTTCATGAGTCGATAACACCTCCAAAGACGAATGTCACTAAAATGCGTAAGTTGTATTATGTAATTGCGTTGTTAAAGGTCAATTACTTGCTCAATGTGGACTATATAACTATTGACAATTGAAAGATCCTTTTAAAAGTATGCCATGCCTTTTGTATTTATTTAGTTATTGATGGTTTGGTTGTATTACCATTATTCAAAAATAGAACTACGTCTGACCTTTCAAATTCCCTGTTTAAATATTTAATTACTTAACTACATATAAATTCTTTTATAATAATCCAATAAATGTTTATGAACTTTCACATAGCTCGGTCTTGCAATAGTAGTTTGGATAACGTTAATATGACTGACCAGTATCAGAACATATAAATGTACAGTATATGATCATGTACGTAATAGATGCACATACTTGAAAACAAATGTGACAACTCTTATAATTCTTTCCATAATAACTATTTGATTACTTAAATACATATCAGTTTGTTTGTAATACAATGAAATCAAAGGCCGACTGCTTAATTTACAGTCTTTCATTAATTCATTCATTGGAGTAATTTTGACATGGGGGTTCTATTATATAGTTATGAGGAGTTCCGGGGCGAATATGTGAGGGTATAGCTTTTGAACATGTGTTATTCTGTGAATAGTTAGAACTATTGTGCCCTTTAATCAGTTCTTAGACTCATTCAGTCTGGTACGTCTGCTCTGCATCCTACGATGCAGATCGCGCC